>VXCM01005216.1:54362-71311 GCA_014773175.1 Lucifuga dentata
CCCCCCCCCCCCCCCCCTCCAGACACACACACACATGCATACACACAGTATAGAGAGTGCTGTGTATTTGTTCACTACCTTTGTGTTTTTTTGCCATTTTATTTACACAAAATGTGGAGGTGTAAAATACATATTTTATTAAATTGTGAGCCAAAAGTAAAATGCAAGGTGCACTATATCGCATATATAGGCATGAATGCATGCACATACATATACATGCAGAGTGTACAACAGACATACATATGTACACAAAATCTTTTTAGCTATGGTGGCTCCATATTGGCTGCAATAAGGAGCCTGGTATATTTTACTCTGCAGGGTGACAAGATTACGTGTAAGCAGTTTGCTTTGATTCATTTGAACACAGCATTCTAAGTGGCTAATGAATATGGGCAGCACTTTGCTGAGAAGGCATGTTGGTGTGTTCATTGTGTGTGCATGTGTGTATGTGTGTGGTGCAGATGAAATATCACATTGTTATTTTCAGAATTATCCGTACACGCAGAGCTTTTTTTTTCTCCCCCAGAGGAGTACAGGTAGGAAGGCGCTGTAGGTGGAGAAAGGAGAGAGAATAATGACTCTCTATTGTATATTTTTGCTACCTAGAATCTTTTCTTCCCAAAAAAATTTTAAAAGGTAATCATATCGGGGTGAAAGAACAGGAATAGAAGGCACAGGAAGACTTGGTGAGTGGGAGGGTCAAAGACATGTACTTGAGTGCAGGAACATCAAGAGAGGGAGTGAGATGGAAAAACACTGTAGGCTTAGTAATTAATCAAAGTTGTCAATGCAAAGGCCTCAGTATGTTTCAGAGTGATCTGAATCGTCTGATGTGTCTGAAACCCACTTTCCGACTGTTGAATTGGGATGGTTTGTCTGACAAAATTTGTAACTTGCTAAAATGGTCAAAGGGACAGTCACTCTAACCACATGCAGTGACTGGCCAGGTGTGTTGAGGTGTGAAAGCAGGTGGTTTTCATTTCTGTCAAGCTCTCTTTTCTCTTTCTTCACATAACTACTTCCATCACTGTCCACGCTTAAACCTCCTTAGAGGAGAGACGTGAAAATAAAAGTGTCTGCTGCAAAGATGCTAAAGATGCTGAATCCCTGTTACCTCCTGTCTCTTCGATGCCAAGCTTTTGACTCCACCTTTGAATGTTGGCATTCTAAACAGGAGAGAGAGAGAGAGAGAGAGAGAGAGAGAGAGAGAGAGAGAGAGAGCCTAAGTTTACAGATCATGTAGCGGGTATGGTATGAATGTGGATGGATTGGTCAAATAATGAGGACAGAAAACAACAATGTCATCAAATGCTCCAAAGACCAGACTGACTAATTTCAAACCTTAAAAGTTAGCCTTCCTACCCAGTGTGTCTCTGAATTAAGAACTGTTTCCATGGTGACAGTGACACCAGCTGAGGACTGACAGCTGGTAAACACAGAAAAATATTTCTCAATTTGTGGTTTGCTACCAATGTTATGGAGCGAGCAACGAGAAGGAAAATAGAAGGGCAGTAATGTCTTGTAAATATAGATTTCATTCGTCACTGAATTTTCCAAGTGAAATGTCCTTCTAAGTTCTTACACAAGGAGAATGTTTTTCTGCTGAACAGAATTTGAAGCATCTGAATAGCAACTGAAACATTTTGTAGCTCAGCTGGACATCTTAGGACATTTTAGGACTAGACATTGCAGTTCAAAAAGTCTTAGTTTACTCAGAATACATAAGAAATGATTTAAGATTTACTCATTAGACGGCTTTATATAACCAATGAACTCAGACATCTGTCTGAGATTTTTTTTTTTTTTTTTTTTTTTTTTTTGTGAGATCTAATGCTACATTTACACTACAGGTCTTGATGCCCAATTCAGATTTTTTTTTTTGCCTATATCTGATTTTTTTTTTTTTTAAAGCCTCTCTGCATCTTTTTTTAAGTAACCCAGATCTGATACTTGTGTTTACACAGTTTAGAACTGAACTGACAGAACTGAATGGACAGAAATCATTATACAAGCTGTTGTTTTCCAAAGCATCTTACAATGTCCACAATGAGAACAATCCAGCTTTAGGCTACCACTTAGTCTATCACTAAGTCGTAGTCTGTGACTAAGTTTAGTCTATGACTAAGTCATAGTTGTATGGAAGCTCATACACTACACACTACACATTATATAAAAGGGAATACATACATACATACATTTTGGCAGCACAGTGGCGCAGTGGTTAGCGCTGTTGCCTCCCAGCAAGAAGGTCCTGGGTTCAATTCCTGGCAGGGCCTTTCTGTGTGGAGTTTGCATGTTCTCCCTGTGTCTGTGTGGGTTCCCTCCGGGTGCTCCGGCTTCCTCCCACCTCCAAAGACATGCATGTCAGGTGAATTGGGAACTCTAAATTGCCCGTAGGTGTGAATGAGAGTGTGAATGAGTTTGTCTGTCTCTGTGTAAGCCCTGCGATAGACTGGCGATGACCGCTGGGATAGGCTCCAGCCCCCCCGTGACCCTCAACAGGACAAAGGGGTTTAGAAAATGGATAGATGGATGAATACATACATAGAAGTATTTTATTTATTTGCTATTTGTTCATTCAGTCATTCAAATTTCTGCTTGATGATACATGTATCAAGGGCTTTTCCAGTTTGTATGTGATAAGCAAAAGTATTATGTATTCATCACTTTTTGCCATGATTGGATGTTGTTCTCCAGCAGGTTCTACATTATGAGAGTTGCTGCTTTATGACTTTGTTTTATTGCATGCTACTCAAGTTTCTACAGGGAAATCACTTTAATATGAAGTGAAATGAATCACAACATGTCAGCATCCTATTGGAGTTACTTTTTTTAGCTCCACAAACTGAAGACATTTCACATTTTATTGAACAGTTGGGGGGGCTTGTTCTGTGCACAACAGAAAATTATTTATAGGACCGTGCATCTAAACTAAGTCATAATGAATATAACTGTGACAATGTATAACAATGTTTTTTCTATCAGTTTTTAAATTTTATATTTGACAGTAGAGTGTATTTTTGCTCAAACTGGTTCATCATTTGCTAATACATCAGACAAGGCATTTAAAGCGATGTTAAAGTTTTTTTTTGCTTGATTCAACCCCATTGCAATCCTGTGTGTGTGTGCATGTGTGTATGTAAAATGATGAAAAATAAATTAATCCAGCTGCCAGATCAACAAGTGAACATGATGAGATGATGGCAATACATGATGAAACTAGTGAGCTCCTTATACTGTGACTTTTTCAGTTGACATGGTATTGATTAACACTCATACATAGTAATACATATAATATTCCAAATACAAATCTGTCAAAACACTACATTCATTTTATTGTTTAGTAATTAAAGTCAGTGAATCCCATGTTTTATGTTTTGTTTTTTTTTTCTGCCCTTGTTAGGTTTTCATATCAAAGATTCATAAAAAGCATCATCACATGTTTAAATCAAAGATGGACTAGATCTGACATATTGTTTATAAAATGTTAAGTTGTCACATCATTACCTGTTTTTTGGTGGGATATATTGGAGTTTTCCAGCTATGATTTGACAGGTGATGAAATCTAGAGGTAATTTTGCTCACCGGCATGCACATGCTGGATAAGTTATAATGACACAGCATGGAAAAATGCATGAAACACCGCCAGAGCTAAATTGGAACCCAGATATCACTTCAAATGATATGTGAACATTTGTATTTCTTTAACAACAAGTAAGCCTGCTGTAAAAAATGAGCAGGTGAAACTATGTTTTAATCTTTGCTAGGTGTTTACTAGTGGAAGTACTGCAATCTAATAAAAAAGTTTAGTCAGTAATGAGGAATTGCAGCAGCACTGCTTTAAATCAAGAGAATGCTGGCACTTACCCCTAATGAGTAAGTATTTTATTTTATCAGATCTCTGAAATGAAAATATTTATTTTATAATACAGAACTTTAATAAATACAGTGGACTCCAATTTTAGATGCTGCTGTAAATAATTTTTGTAAAATAATAGAATTTAGTACATTGAATACATTAAAACTTCAATGATGATTGGTTGAAGAAAGCACCCTTCAACTCTTTACCGCTTAGGCACTCAAAATCGACTAGTTTTGCATTTGGACAACTCACCTTGTGGGTGCAAACTATATCTTTACAGTCTTTATGCATTTTTCAGAACCACACACCCACTGTTTTATGTTTGACTGGTAGCAAAACTGCAGATTTGTTTGTTTTTTCTTTTTTTTGTTATTATTATTTTTTACTGAAATAATTGACAGTAGCTCTCGCTGGTGGTCCTTGTAAGGGAAATTAATTTTCAGAGTTACAAGAAGGCACAGTTTAATGAAGAATAGCACAAAATATAATAGCACACAGGTGTATCATATTTTAGGATGCGATCCAGCATAGAGTTTTTGGACACACAGCTTCCATTTACCCGCAGATATTCCTGCTTTTATGCTTTCCAGTTTGTTTTTGTGTTGCCATTATCACTCGCTCTCCCTGAGGCACAGCTGGTGTAGTGGTGCAGCAACGGTTTTCAGCTCTCAGACTGGCTCGCTGTCCAATGACATGTGGATCAGTCAGCCCGCCAACACACATACACGCACACGCACAAACAGACAATACTGAGGGACAAGTGTCTGTGTCCTGCTGAACACTAGCAAAGGGGGTTTCCAGACAGAGGGCAGCCAACGTCCCAACACACACACACACACACACACACACACAGAATGTCACTGAAGTGCTTGGTTGGCAGTAAAAGTAGAAGTGTGGATAGACACCATGTCTCCATATGCACTGGCTGTTGTGTTCTTGGCAAATTTGTGTATATCCTGTCACTCTGTCGGGCTGCTCTTTTTCTGGCAGTTGGATTTTCAGAATGGTGGGAAATGCCACCTGTACAGTTGTAGCTATTCATTATCCTCAAATCCTTCCGCTTAAGTCTATTGGTGCCAAATTAGCTCGCAGACTCTGATATTCTTTCATTTTTAGGCATCTTGGTTATTCTTTGACTTGTTTGCAAAGAACTCAAAATGGGAGATAAATAATCTGAAATTTGTTATACCGATTATTCTTTCACAAACATTGTATTTTCCTGGTCCTAATACCTATAATTATATGGTGCAATTTTCTGAAAACATTTTACAATTGTGAGCAAACTTAACAATGAATGCTCCTAGCTGTTATCCATCTTATCAACAAATAATGATTGTCTTCTTCTGTGTAAATATCTTCCAAATAGAAATCCTAAAATTCTGTCACATTATTGATATTGAGATATTTGGTTAAAAAATGTGTATGATATTAGACTGCTGATATCACCTAGCTCCACAAGGACTTTGCTTCATCAGCTGTGCTTCTGGGTGCTTCATTGAACACAATTCACAGTGTTCATGGGTAGGAAGCTTTGGGTGTGGGTGGGAGATGGGGAAATATTGTAAAGCTTGTTTTGGCTTCTGGTGAAGCTCCTTGTTAGCAGGAGCAGATAAGGGACTGGTGACTCCATTTATATTGCAGGAGGCACAGTGGAGTTACAAAAACTGTTTAGTTAAGGTGAAAGTATTTAGGGTTTTTATATTAATCAATCTTACCACTTTAGCAGCACACCAGAGTGTGCCACATCCTACGTCTGGACCAGCAGTGTACCAGCTGCACACAGTTGTAACATTGGCTGCCTACTAGTTGCTTCAAGGTATGTACGACATGGTATGTAGCCATCTGTAAGCTATATTTTTACATTTGTGCTGGTGACATCATCCATAAAGGGTTGCTTTTCTGTGACCAGACTAATGGGATAGAGACTTGTGTCATCGTGCCACAGCAGGGTTATTGCACCACATGAAAAGTCGCCGCCTCTCCTCTTCAGTCTTCTAGCTCTGTTTGTCTTGTCTGTCTCTTCCTGGCTCCTTCTCCTCCTTCTCCACTTCTCTTCCTCCTTCCTTTCCTTTCTGGGAGAGGGAGATTTACACTTTGAACAAAAAATATAAAGAGGAAAACTTTGCCAAAGCATTTGAAGATTTTTTTTCCTTTTCTCTGTTCTGAGAAATGTCATCCACACCCAAGGAACGGTTTCAAAAGAAGCAGAAACTACTTGACTAAAGCCAGACAATGCCCACGGCTCCCTCTAACTCCTCCAAATCCTCGTATTATTGCTGTGGTTATTTGTGCTGCTTCCTCCTCTGGGTCCCTCCAGGGTTTTGGTTTATCTCTGCTCAGTACTGAGGTCTTGTCAGAAAATGAGGGCAGGGCTGCCTTTTTGGCCTCAGGTCAACATACAACTCACAAAACTTTATATTTAATTTTGAAAATGAACTGAAACTTACAGCTAATGATAAATATGTCAATTAGTTCTGAGTTCATATTTATTTCTGATGATTTTTTTCAGATTTTGAGGTAGTATCTAAAGTTATTCGCTCTATGTACTCACCTTTGTTGAGCAACAAAAGTCAGAACATTTGTAGAGAAAACTTTTCTGCATTCTCTGGTTTTCCTTGAAATTCATCCTAAAATCACATTTTCTTGGGAAAAATTATGACTAATAATAACAGCTTGAAATGCAATAATCAAAAATGCAAAACCAATGGAAAAAACAATTATACATGCAAACTTTACACAATACTCATATTTAATGTATTGGTCTCAAATTATACTTGGTGATCATAAATGGAAATGTAATTCTTAATTGTATTTATTTGATTTCAATTAACATGATTCACAAGTGTGCACCTTTAACTTTGCCACTCTTCATTTAATGCATTGAAAAATGCCCAGGATTCAGCAGCACAGAACAGTCTTAGCCTTCCCAGTATAGATTCCTCTACACTCTGCTGTTTCATTTCAAGTCCTTTAAGCTCCTGCTTCCATCACTTTTGGTCTTTAGAGCAGAGAGGGGAGGTGTGTCCAATGAATTATTTACAGAGTACAGAGTTAAGATAACAAAATGCTTCAGACTTTCAGACAGACTGGTGCCATCCAGGTAATGCAGACTTTGAAGTAACCTGTGCATTATGAAGCTTTAGTGAGGAAAATTCAGAAACCTCAAATCATTAATTACATCATTAAAACATTTTCTTTTTTACCAAACTACATTCATGTATAAATTCGTTTATGCGCTCTGATCATGTTATGTGTTTTCAGTTCATGGCTTTATGTTACTGACTGCATTTTATGACTTCAAAAGTGTCATACATATTGGAAAAGAGTGCACATACAGTCATACTTCAGTGTGTATGTGTACTCCCCAACAGAACTGAGTGTCAACTCTCCTGTTAAACCTCAGATTTTGCAACTTTTGCTGTGTGCACAGATGGAGTAGCAGTTCACATCAAAACTTCAGTTGAGTTGAGCCCAAACTCTGCTGGAGGGAGGCAATCGGTGACTCCATGCAGTGCATAGAACATGCATGTTATGCATGTTCTATGCACTGCACAATGATGCATCAGATCATGCTCTGCCATACTGCATTTAACTACTCTGTCATCAAGTTTACTTCATAAAAATATTCAACGCTGAGAAATACGCAATGCGCAGGAATTTGCTTTATAAAGTTGGAGAAGTTTGACAATATTAGATGGTCTGCACAGAGGTATTTTGATGGAAATATGGAGGCTTCTGTCAGCCATTCAGATGCAGTGCAGTGTATCTTATTTGCAGCTGTAGCAGTAGGAATACCATGTAGCATTTGTGATAGTAGAGGCATTATTACTATGACTACTGCTGGTTAGTTTCAAGGAAATGTCAGTGTTTCAGTGGTGTGGCCAATTGAACAAGAAGCTAATGAAAGTAACCCACTTTCAAATAGCCTAAAGTTTTAAAAGCACCTCAGCTTTAAAGTGTTATTATAGGTTCCTCTGTTTTGTTGCCCGTCAATACTCTAACCAAGACCTTCTAATCTGAGGTAGCAAACAGATTGTATTCAGCTTTTGTAGACCAAGTGTTGCAACCAATTTGTCTTTTTAAAGAAAATCAATCAAAGCAGATTTACTGTCCTCCCCATGTCTAACACATAGAATTGGTTAACATATGTAGATGTGCACACACTCACACTCATATGCGCACACACACACACACCTACAGATGACTCAGAGGTCTGGTTAAGTGGACATTTAATCATCAAGGACCTTTTCCTGCTGGCTGCTCCATTGAGTGGGTCAGACACACACACACACCGGTCCTTGCTGTCAACATACACACACACACACACACACACACACACACACACACACACACACACACCGTCTGTCGTGTGGCAGACTATTGATTCTTAGTGTTGTTCTTGCGCTATTGGTTAAACAAGACAGTAATAATGGAGCAGTGTTGTTTAGTCTGCTTATTGAACTGTGACTGGCTGACATTGATTGTTGTCTTTTACTGGTGGAATATGTGTGTGTAAGTGTGAGCATCTGTGTGTGGCTGTGGGTCTTTATGTGGGTATTTATGTGTTTGTATTGTTGTGTGTTTAGCTAGTGTTATGAAAAAGGCCAGACGCTGGGCTATGCATTGCCTGTTTTTCACTTTAACGTGCCCGTAACCTGAGAGTCTGACCCTATGTGATGCAATTAACGTGAAAATGTTCCTTTCTCACCCTCGTGAGTGTAATCTCTCCCTGTCTGGGGGAACAGGTTTGACTCACCCGCAAGGCCCGACTCAGATCCTGGAAGCCATCCCTCCAGTTCGCTTGTGGTCGCTCCAGCGTAGGCCACACTGGTTTGGTCCAGCCTGCTCTTCTCTCATTAGGTAGTTCAGATTTTATTTTATAAATACAACAAAATTGAATGCAAATGAAAACAATCTCACAAAAAGCACTTCCCAGGATTGCAGTGGCGTGATGGCCACTGTGAATTCAATCAGCCCCCCAGGGTGATATCAGCACTCACCCTTCACTTTCTACCCTCCCTAAGCTTCAACCCTACAATCCTTTCATAACACTAGCCTTGAGAAAATATTGAAGACTGGAAAGATTTCTTGCGCAAGCATCTTTCCCTAACTTCTATTTTTTTACTTGGTGTTTTTGAGGGTGAAAGTTAGGCAGGCTGCAGAAAATAAGGAGAGGAAAGAGTGCACAGAAGGGAGAGAGTGTGGAGAAGAGACTGAGTTAAAGAAAAAATCTCACTGGGATGTTTGATAAAATTGACTTAAAGGCAGAAGCTGTGGAGTGAGAAAGACAGAAAGGATGAGGACAAGGCAGAGAGGATCGCTAAAAGAACAAGTGGGGAGAGAAGGCAGAATAAACACAGGAAGGTATAAGACAGAAAATGAGATGTGTGACCCAGCACTTTTCAAGGCTCTTGTCAACTTCAGGGACACCATTTCAGTCATATTTCATAACTGCAGTGCTTTTATACATCTATGAAATCACCAAGGTCCTGTAAATGCACTCATATCTGGTTCTCATCAAATTCCCTTGCTACAAAATAGCTGCTTTTACCCTGTAACTGCAGTTGGCATCAAAAGTGGAGTATAGCATATCAGAATAGTATGTAGCCCATTCTGACATTTCAAAACTGATTAAGCTGTTACTATTTCTGAAAGATTAAGCTCAAATTCTTCATTTTTTTCCCCCAAGGACTAACCCAGTGGCAAATCTTTGAAGTTAAAAATAGAGGTTTCTGGGAGGACCTTCAGTGACCTTTAGAAATTATACTCACTGACATATAAGTCACATGGTGCTAGACCCCATGCAGGGCGGAAAAAAAAAAAAAGGCTGAATTAGTCTTCATAAATATACTATGTACCTGCCACAAATATATATTTCACTTCTAGTTTCTTGTCATTAACTTTCAAGTGCTACCCAATAGTAATTCTTTGAGCTCTGGTGGTATTTCAATTTAATAAGAGCTGTTTTGATATAACACAAGGTTATGCTGTCTAAAAAATTCATGTCTAAAGCCCTATGAGCACCTGTAAATAATTCATCTTAGTTCAGTATTGAAATTAGTCATTTGTTTCCATGCTGAATCTCTGTAAAAGGAGAATTACTGAATGCTTTGGCACATACAGAGCCCCTAAAGTAAAAAAAAAAAAAAAGATTTTAATCTTGTGCCCACGAGATAATAACTTGTGCACACAACATACAGTAATAATTCTGTGTTCCACTTAGCTCAGAAGTCAGATTTTTTTGACCTCCTACTTGGAAAAATGCGTTGGAACAGCACTTGAAGTCGGACCTCAGACTGGGAAACTCGGACCAAAATTGTGTACCCCAACTTCATGAGTATGATGTCACTCAACATGGCAGCACATATGGAAGTGAGCTTTGTGAATGTAAATGATCAGCTAACAGCCAAATAAAGTATTTTTCTTTCATGACATTGAAATGAAAATGTCAAAATATGTTGTGATATTCATAATCCAACCAAACATAGTCTAACTTTACTTTAGTTAGCATTTATTACTAAGTTTATTTAATCTTACAGTACGTATTGCCGTTCAGCCATGCTTTTTTGTTTACATTTGGCTGGAATGGATTGAGGTTGGAAGATGGAAATTCCTACAGGAAATTCCGACTTCCCACTGTAACTGGAACGCAGCGTAACTTATCTTGTGCGCATGAGATAATAACTTGTTCCCACAAGATAATTATCTCATGAGCACAAGTTATTATCTTGTTCACACAAGATTTTAAAAAATCGTATTTTTTTTAGGGGCTCCGTAGGCACCCAATAACGAATCATCAATATGTTTTGAATTGACACTGAGAGCAGCTAATATTAGGTATCTTTTATCGTAATGAACAGAGACTCAGAGCACCTCAGACATTTCTGCGGTTGGAATTGGTCTCTCTGAGACTCACAGAGAGAGATGCTTCGTCTGCATTTCCTGCTCTATCATTAAAGCTTATCCCAGTTGACTGGAATCACACATGTATGACCATATAGACACATAAACACACTTAGGACATGTATATATGCTCAGATATGCTGCATGTTCACTGCTCACACACACGCGCACACACACACACACACACACACACATATATATATATATGAGTGTGAGCATNCTGCTCACACACACGCGCGCACACACACACACACACACACACACATATATATATATATGAGTGTGAGCATAAAATATGTCTGAAACCTGCCGTTTAAAAAAAATATAAAATAAAAAACATAAAAAACATGAAATATAAAATAAATATACATACTGCTTACTCAAAACCATTCTATAGTCTACATTTCCTAGTAGAAAGTTAGAGGATCTTTTTGGTGTCTTTTTGTATTGCTTTTGTCTTCCTTTTTTTTTTTTTTTTTTTTACAAAAATACAAAGGCATCTACTTCTTTGCTGTGTGCTTCGCAAGTGTGCCTTGCAAAACACATATATGAACACACCAAAGCAATAAACAAAGCAATAAACAAGTTCAACTAATGAGCGGATGAAATGTCAGCATCCAGTACAGCCTTTCTTTGCTTTCTTTTTCCCTTGATTCTTGTTAACAACTATAACAAGAAAAATTTCTCGATTAAAAATGACAAAAATGCATTAAAATATAAACACAGAATTTGTGTTTGTATGCTGCTGTGATACTTTCATACCTGCATCTGCCACAAAATCTGCTGATTTAAGTTTATAACCCAAATTTAAAGTTGGTACCCTAAGAAATATATTATGAATTTTTTAATGGAAAATATGCGGTTTAAAGCTTTTTCTAAATGATAAACTCAAATCTTCTGTCCAGTTGATATCAGTGGTTGCTTTTATTAGAGGCGCAAAGAAATTAATGACTCCCCCAAGGAAAAAAACAAACATAAATGCAGCAAATGCAAACAGGCTTAAAGCTATAGATGGTTCATCTCAAACTGTTTAGGATGCTGCTCTAGTCTCACTTTCTCACTTGCTGATTCTGTCTTCTTCTTCCTCCCCCCTCTCATTTCCAACCTTTCAGTATCTCTCCTCCACCCGTGAAGACCACAGGCCTGTGCATCTGTGCATGTGTTTGAAAAAGAGGGATTGTTTTTATGCAGAAGTGTCTGAAAGAGAGAGAGATAGGGAGACAGAGATTGTATGAGAAAGGGATTGTGTCACTGTGTGTTTGTGTGCGTGCACGTGTGCACCACTCTTCTTCAAACTCTCTAATTGAGACAGGTTCTGTCTGTGCTGTACACCAAGCATTTTGATGTAAGTCCCACATAAGCATCGCTGTAAATCTTGATAATGATTTTAAGCTTGTTGAGCTGGTCTGGGACTTTAGCCTTCAGTGTACATGCTCATGCAGACACGCGCACACACATGCACAGAAATTGACAGTTCTGGGCACTGCTTAGTAATGTAGGAAAGACACACATGCCCACATATGCTGCAGCTCAAAAGCTGCCCTTTACCGCACACACAGGCCTCTGTGGCAGTTACGACAGCTTACAGCCTGCCATAAATGCATTGTAGAGGCTGTGGGAATATACAGCATATACTGCAATGACAGCAATGCAAAATGTATCACTCATCAAACTAAGTTCAAGACAAGGACTTTATACAAAATGAAGGTGCTGAAACTGTAATACATTAGCACTGCAGACATATTTGAGATGGAAGAAGATACAGCAGCAGCCAATTAAATTGCAAAGTAAAACAGTGTGATGGTCAGACATAAAGTCAGTTCAAATGCTAGAGAGATGGTTAGACGTGTTCTTTTTGCAAAGTGTCACAGCATCATCCTGTTAGCATATGCTGTCGTGGATGTGGGAATGTGGAGAAATCGCAGCATGTCTTGATTGGTTTGGGCGGCTGTAACTGTACAGTGAAAGCTGAGAAACTGTTAAACTACCTCAGCAGGTTTCAGACATATTGAGGCTAGCAGGAGACATTATTGTATCTGAAGCTGCTGTCTTCCCACTCAGCACAGTGCTTTTATACTTTCACAGAGACATCTTGGCCTGACTGTGATCGAAAATCTACTCGAGGTTTGAAATTTGTTGAAGCAATTCCCAGAACACAAATGATGATGCTGCCTCTAAATATGCACGAAACAAGTTTGTCTGCATTGCAAAGGGAGTAGGATTACGACATCCAACTTGCTGATTTTTTGCTTATTTTGTGGCTAGCTCTTTGCAGAATGTTGCCTTTCATGAAGACATGACTGACTGGCTTTTGAAGACATTACAGCTTGTAGTCATACTGTCTGAATTAAGCTCATTTCAAGACATTTTACATTTAATAGTTTTAAAGCACTAGAAGGCAATTTGGCTGGTTGGAAGAGGGTGCATCTCTTTGATGTTAATGCAAATGTTTTCATCAAGTTTACTTTAAAGCAGTGGGATTACCTCACAGCAAGCTTCTTGATTTGTTTTGTTTTGAAACAAGTCATAGCATGACGGGCTAATTTTTCACACTTGAGAAATTATCTGCCAACATAGCAAGATAATTTGACTTAATATTATGAAATACACACCATCAGTCTGAATAAATCATATAAACAAATAATACACATCATATTGCAGTGGTATGCGAGTGGCATGTAGACTACTGTAGTGAAACTACATCAGCAGTCACTGCTCTTGACTCTGCAAACGCAAATTCTGCACCAGCCAAGTGCAGTAAAAGCTAATGAGAGTAATGGGGTCTAGTGTACTTGCTGATGGGCTTGACATAAAGGGAATATTTGGGGTAAGGCATACTGTAATATGTGGGAATGGATGCCTGCAGCTGTTCCTGCTGGCTCCGGCTCAGTTTATGTCTCCATCTCTACGAGCAGATGGAAAATATTATGATGCTGATGGTGAGAGAGAGAGAGAGAGAGAAAAGTGCGAGAGAAAGCATAGATGACAGATTTACATACTACAAGAAAATGAATAAAAAATGCTGAGAAATATGCAGATAAAGACAGTGGGAATATGGCGTGCTCTTTGTGCACTTCCCTTCTCATTCAGTGTTGTCTTTTCAAGGTACTTTCTAAGAAGTCAGTATTTATTTCACATAACCATCAAACAAAATCACTGTTGACTAGCTGTTGACTTTCTCTGCTTACTGAGATAAACAGTGGCTGGGAAGAACTCCTGTCTTCCATTAGATAATGGCTGTAAAGCATCTTTATCAGTCTCAACAAAGCTGTAATAATTTTTTTGTGTGTGTTTTGTTTTGCAGGAGAAAGATACTTATAAGTAATATTTGAATCTTTTTATTGCAACTTGGAATGGACATGAGAGCAAATTCTAAAGCAAGGAAAACCCATTTAAGCAGGCACACACACACAAACAGATAAACACACACACATGCACACATGCACACACAAGTACACAGCCATCTCCCAATTCCCCATAATCCCTCTCCTTAACAAATTGTCTGAAAGTTTAAGAGTTTGTTAGGGGAAACAAGGGGGAATTTAATCAGCGTGACACCAGCAGAGGAATCTAATAAGGGAGACACCAGTGGGGCTTGTTTAACGATTTCTCCTTCCGTCTTTTTCAATTAGGCTACCTTGCTGTGATCTCTGCTGAGTCTGTCTCTCTCATTTTCTGTTGCGCTCTTCATCTCTGTCTCACTGTGCTTTGCTCTCTCTCTCTCTCTCTCTGTATTGTTGCTTTCTGGTTGTTCCTCTGGGTCTCATGTGGTAGGAAACAAAAGGCATGTCTATGTAACTGCTTCTTTATACATAAAAAGTATTAAATTACTTTGTAAGTTAGACACATTATAAATGATTCAAACATAGATGTCTTTGCACACCATACTCCAGTGACTAAGGCGATGTTAGATCACCTGAGATCCACCTTTGTTCATTAGACCTTAAGTGAGCAGTAGTATTAAGTAGTTAACGTCTAATCCCAGTACACTGACTTCTGACTGAAAAACACTAAAAGTTGAACAGTATTGAATATTCTTATACTGTAATGAGAAAGCTTCAGTACTACCAAGTATCAGAAAAAGCTGCATCATTTGATGCTTACTTTTGAAGCAAGGACTTGAAGTAAGTTTCTCATATAATTTTCTGTTTTTTCTTTTCTTTTTTTTGAGGGGGGCTTGATTTTTTTTTTTTCAAAGCTAACAAGAAGTGTTTAAGCTAAGAGGATATTTAAAAGCAGTATACAGCTTTTAATTCTAACCTTTCTCTGTCAAACTAAAAAATGTACTGAAAAGTGTGTGAGAGGTTTCATCTGAGTCATCCAGGTGGTGAGATGTCTCTAGAAGGCTGAAGCTGAGTCATTCATTCTTCAGTCACCTTTCAGATGAACAACAAAACATTTTCAAGCTATTTTTTCCCCAGTCCATTGACTCAACTTCAACTTTCTAGACATATTGAAAAATAAGGAACGAGTAACAAAGACAAATTACTGGTATTAATGCAACATAGAAAAAATATTTGGTTTAATATTCTGAGATATTGATATGGTGTATACTGTTTCAAAAGCAATACAGTCACAAGTGTTGTTGACTGATTTTTTTTTTTTTTTTTTTTTTTTTTTTTCTTTTCTTTTCTGTGCCTGGATTAATTGAGCTCTTGGCCCAATTCACTACATACTATGTTTTCAGACCTGTATTCTGTTTGCTCTGGTCCGAATCAGGAACTAAATTGTTCCAGTGTTGCATTTACCGGTTGATTTGGTTCAGTTTCACAAAAATCCAATTGAATCAAAATATATCAGCAAAATTATGTGTGAACATTTGCTCTGCTCATTGGTCAGAAATGTCTGGAGGCAGTATTGGGACCACTCAAGGTTTGGAAAGATAAATTGGAGGGCTCACAAGATGATTAATGGTCTAGGAAAGATATATTTCTGAAGTTTATTTATTTTTTACTGATTTTTCTAATCTTTTTTTGAAATGCTGTCTGAGGCGGAAAAACTGCTGTCTGAAGTGTTCACAGCTCATATACAGCCTGCGATGAGAAGTTGCAAGTATACATTGCTTCATTTATGTGGTCACACATCAGAAATGTTGGAGCCATTAAACAATAAACACCAACCAACAAGATTAATTTTCTTGGCTTAAATACTAGCCCTAGGTGGACTTTTCCTTTGAGAATGAGCAAAGCAATTATCTACTACCAACTGAGATCTGCTGAAAAAACAAACAGAATCAGACAGGACGATAATTACTGTCAATGGGGCAAAGATTAGGCCTATTTCTTAGTTTATTGAAATAAATTGCTCACTTATAATATAATGAAAAAAATTATACATGTATAAACTGGAGCAAAAAAGAATTAAAATAAAAGAAAGAAACGTATGCTGAAAGGTTATAAACGGAGCTTCTCTGACCTTCTGACAGTCAGTAGGTCGCATTACTTCTGGCCCATTAGCTGACTGGTGCTCTTGCTCTGATCTACCCTAGTAACACACTTCACCCCCTCGTCTGTCCCTCCGTGTTACCCCTCTTCTTCCTCTCACTCCATATGTGCTACATGTCCTCAAGGCGTGTCATACCCCCATGTCTGGGCTGTCAGAGACATTTATGTCTTCATTTTGTTACCCTCGGTGACAAGGAATTCTGTTACCCCGGGTGACAGGGCGTTCTGTTACCTCCAGTGGCAGGGCATTCCGTTTCCCCTGGTGACAGGACATTCCATCGCCCACAGTGACAGGTTGGGAATCATCAGACTTCAACCATGACTGCAGAGCTGCTATGGCATGTGCTCTGAAGAGACATGGACCCGTCATGGGTGTCTGTGTGACAACGTACATGTCTGTGTGTTTGCACAGTTGTGTGTGTGTGTGATTTTTATTGCTGTGTTGAATTCATAGAATTCCTCATAGAAGCCTCTAGTCATATACAGCGACTACATAAAGAAAAAGACATAATAATGTTGGTGGGAGGAATAAATTTTGTAATCAAGTTTGAAGAAAAGATGTAGGTATAGTCACACTAATCTATTTATGTATTTGTGTTCCTGGAGAAAAGGGCAGGGAATGGCAATGGGGAAGTGTAACTCCTGGAAATAAGGAGAGCAGTGAAGTGTGAAAGAGAATGCAGCCTCAAGGGGGCACAAGCCAGTGTCCTCCTTGTGCTGGTCCCAAGCCCGAATAAATG
>VXCM01005217.1:0-32991 GCA_014773175.1 Lucifuga dentata
TGTCTGAGAGCATCGTTATTCTTATTCACAGCCTGGTTGAGGTCAGACACCTGAAGAGAGGGAGGACGGGATTTTAGCAGGTGCAACACACACTAACCCAACTGTGTATGTGTGTGTGCACGAACATCCACGTTACCTTAGACTTGTACCAGTCCTCAGCCTCTGCGATGTTCTTGGCAGCGATGGCCTCGTACTGCATGCGGATGTCCCTCAGAGCAGCAGTCAGGTCTGGTTTGGACATGTCCATCTGGATCTGCACCTGAGTGTCCTGCATCTGGTTCTGCAGCTCACGGATCTCCTGCAAGACAAAAATAAAGAAGGAGGAAATCAGTTTCCGGCTGAATTCATAGTTATTTTTGGTGTAAAATAACAAATATTTAAACATTTGATTAAACATAATATATAGTGTACTAACCCTCTGACGCCCTGATATCTGAGCTTATGTGCTTACATAAATCATCATCATTTGTGGTCATTCAATATGTGTGACCTTAACTTATATAACTTATAAATTGTATTTATTATATAATTAATTTTATATAAAAAATATAAAAATTTCAAATATAAATTTGCCCCCTGCTGGGTTTCGCACTGAGTATCTCAAAGTTTCAAAGTGGAGCTCTTTGGTCTCACTCAGCTGTCTGCTGGTCTAACCCAACATTATAAATAGCGTTACATCTGTTCATACACACNACACACACACACACACACACACACACACACACACACACACACACACACACACTCGCAGCAGCTGACATCCTGCCTTCAACCAATCAGTTGCTTAGCATTTCTGAGAGGTCAAAGTTGAGATCGGCAAGACAAAATGAAATGAATGAATATGAAGTGTGCTTCTATGTATCTGAATGTGTGTCTAACATACTGTCTGTAAATGAATGTATAGAAATAATTATTGTCCTTTTTCACTTATTACATGTGTTTTAGGTTCTGCATGTGTGTGCATGCGTGTGTGTGTGTGTGTGCGTGCATGTGATTGTTTAATATTTGATCCTGTGCATAACTGTGTGTCTGCAGAGGCTCAGATATATATGAGATTACAGTATAATTTTACATACAGCTGCTATATGATACACACCACCCTACTGACACACAACAAATTTATGTCTGATGTGTGTGTTGGTGAGACTGACGTGAATTCTACCCTGTCTCATTTGTTCTTTAATCATTTTCTATGCATTTTTGTTGCCATTTTACTCATTTCAAAAAGACCGAGTTGCAGCGGGTGTCTGATCTTATGGGAGCAGACAGACAGAAAGACAGACAGGTAAACACAGGTAGACAGACCTCTTCATGGATCTTCTTGAGGAAAGCAATCTCCTCTTGCAGACTCTCAATGCGTCTCTCCAGGTCCAGCCTGGCCAGAGTAGCATTGTCAACATCCTGGTGATAAGACAGAAAAAGTGTGATCAGATAAAGATGGAAAGATGCAAAGAGATGAGAAATAGGAAGAAGCTGAATTTGAGAGGGACAGAGTGGATGAAGAGGGAGATCAGAAGGAAATTTGTGCTTGTACAATCATGGAAGAAAGAATTGTGAAAGACTAAAGTTTCACTTGAGGGGGAAAGAGATGAGAGATTTTATGGAAATAGAAGACGTACAGCTCTGAAGGCAGACAGGTTGTTCTCAGCCTCTTCCTTCTGATGAATCTCCTCCTGCAGCCTGAAGAGGATGAGAGCGACAGACAGACAAAGAAAAATGTTTAAATACAAGCAGCTGCACGTCGCCTCTTCTCCAGGGGCCAATTATCAGATAGGCTAACACATATCACCTCTCAAGCTACCAATGTCTCACGCACACACACATAGACACACACACACACACACACACACACACACACACATNGCTACCAATGTCTCACGCACACACACATAGACACACACACACACACACACACACACACACACACATACACACTTGCTCTTTCAGTCTTTAAGCAGTGGTGCAGCTGCTGTAACACTCAGAGTAGGAAGGGTGGGGGTGAAGTGGTAGTGGGGTGGGGGAGGTGGAGGGGGTCTGGTACNCTCAGAGTAGGAAGGGTGGGGGTGAAGTGGTAGTGGGGTGGGGGAGGTGGAGGGGGTCTGGTACTGTTTCCAGATTTAGTATTTCACTTTGCAATCTGAATAACTTTGAAATGTGGAAAATATGCATGCATACTGCTGCAACAAGCTGCAAAGGTGTCAGATGTCGCAGCTTAATAGTATCTACCTATTTTGAGGCTTTTAAGTTGATATTTCGCAGAAAATTATTTGATCAGTAGCTGAATTGCTGATATAGCCGCTTAGCAACATAAAGTTTGTACAGTGTCAGTGAAAAATGTGTATGTGTGTACTGTGGCTAAGCATTTTAATCTGTCTTTTCTTCTAAGAGCTTGAAAACTCTTAGAAGAAGAGTTCTGAATGTGTATGTGTGTGCATGCATGTGTCCATGCATGCATGTGTGATTGCCTGCATTGTAATCACTGGCAGTCAGGAAGTCTGTGTGTGTGTATTTTGATCTTGGAAGGGACAGCAGGTGCTTTGGCATGCATCACATGTTGCTGTTGGCAACAATTTAAAGAGGGGCTGATAGAAGAAAAGTGAAGAGTGGTGGGTGAGTGAGTGAGTGTGTATGTATGTGTGTGTGTGTGTGTGTNGGGGGGGCTTATTTCTATGTACTTTAGATGCTTTCTTTGCTGTTGCTGTGACAGAAATTCCAAATTCATAGAGCTGACCTGGTAGCTCCAAATAGAGTATTCACAGATAGACTCACATCACAGTGCATGCATGCGCACACACACACACATACAAAAAACTAGATGTGTGTGTGTTTATCTGTCTGGCTTTGAGTCTGTAGATTAATCTGCCTGTGTCTCTCTGTCTCCACTTTATTTTTTTCCTCATCAATGTCTCTTGTGAGGAATAAATCATAAATACTTTTGCAAGAAGTTGGCGGACTGTAACACTGATGGAGAATAACAGCTTTTATTCATTGATAAACCCTTTGGGTAAATCTATTCATTTCCATAATTTCTCTCTCCTCACTTTGGTCTTTTCCTTTCCTCTCCTCCAGCACAGAAACACTTTGCATATCAGAAATGTCGCTCACAAGTGTCCAGAATTTTTGTTCCCTTTTCTATCTCTGCCTTTTCCTTCTAGCAATCTCTTAGTCTGTCTTTCAGGAATCTGCCATTGAAGTGTGTGAGTGTTGTTTCAGCTTATTCACTGGTGAGAGGAGTTCCTAAATAATTTAGCTGATTATCATGTTCCACCCATCCATCCATCCATATTCTATACCCGTTTGTCCTGTTAAGGATCACGGGGGGCTGGAGCCTATCCCAGCGTGATTATCATGTTAATTGGTCTTATGTCAAGTAAATCTACTGGAGAGGACACGTTAGTAAATTGAATCCAAATGTGTTCTTGACTTTGTGTTTTTATTTCTATTATTCATTCATTCATTCATTCATTCATTCATTCATTCATCCACACTTTCTGTACCAATCTGTACCCATCCATCACACCTTCTGCTCCCTGCTAACCCTACCTCAGCTTCAGTTTCTGCAGGTCATCAGCCAGGTTGTCTCTCTCTATCTCCACCCGGGCTCGCTGGTTGGAGAGAGCCTCCACTTGCTTCCTCAGGTCCCTCATTTCCTCCTCATACATCTCAGCCACACGTCCAGGAGCCTCGCGACCCTTCAGCTTCTCAATCTCCACCGTCAGTGCTGTGTTCTGCTGCTCCAGGAAACGGACCTTCTCGATGTAGCTGGCGAAGCGGTCGTTGAGGTGCTGAAGCTCGGCCTTCTCATTGGTCCTTGTGTTGAGGAAGTCCTGGTTCATGGCATCAGCGAGGTTGAAGTCGAGCTTCTCACCCGAGTAGGTGCGCATGGCTGTGGAGGAGCCGACGCCTGCTCCCCCAGCACCACCGGATGACACCCTGTAGCTGGAATAGGAGGGAACACTGGAGCTTTTGACCTCATAGACTCGGCTAGACATGTGGGAGGAGGCGCTGCGGCCACCTCCTGAGGAGAAGAGAGAGGACATTGGAGTGGAACCTATGCCAGTGCCGAAGGTGCGACGGTATGAAGAGGCCGTCTGGGCTGAGGAAGAGTAGTACTTGCTCATGGTTGCTGATGGTTGTTGGTTTGTGGTTTGGATGGAGCCGCTTGAGGTGTTGAGACCCAACTGTCCTACCGGGCAACTGGGAGAGAAACTAAGTGAAGAAATGCCAGGCACTGGATGCTGCTATTTGTAGCTTTACCACACCCACTCTCACCCCAGCCCCTCCTACTGCATGTCTCCATTCACCCCAAACCACCCCCACCCCATTACTCCCTGTACTTCCTACTCCACCTCTCCCCTATGCCTCAACCATGTTCAAACACTTTGCCAACATTTTCAGACAAGGCCCGAAAAATTAAGTATGATCACTGTTTTGGAAGGTCCTCACCAATGTGACCACAATCATCATCCTACATCCCATAAATGCTTCCATTCCCAAAAACAAAGACTTGGTGGGTTACATTCTTGTAACTTATTCCAAAAATTATAATGAGCAGAAACTGTGCTTTTTCGTAGAGAAAATATACTGTACATATACTGTATGTGGCAAATAGCAGTATGATTCCATGTTTTTAGTTAATTTTACTTTGCCTCTGAAACCCATATAAAGTTAAGCAAATCAATTTTTATAACCTGAAGAAACAAATTTGAATAGAATCTCAAATACGATTTTTCTTCTGTTGTATTAATCAATTATTTACTTCAATCATTTCCTTTTTCAAGAAACTTTACTGAGACCTTTTTGTTTTGAGTAAGGGCAGTATTGCTTATAAAAGATTACTTTTTTATAAGCAGTTTCTTGTCATCTCTTAAAATGTCATCCATTATTCATTATTCTTCAGACTTTTTGTGTATCTCCTCCCCCTCTGCGGCCACTCATCATTTCTCTCTCTCTTCCTCTCTTCTCATTCCTCTCAGTCTCTCACTCCTGTTGCCAGCTCTTGATTCAGCTGTTGAAGGTTCTGGTTTCAGCTGCTTGAAAGGGCGGTGGCCTTTGGTGTGTGTATGCACACATGCACATACGTGTGTGTGTGTGTGTGTGTGTGCATTTTGATGAATGACTGAGTGACCGAGTCCCTGCATTTGTGTATATTTTACAGTCCTTAACTCATATTGCTCAGATCTGGGAAGTCGTTAGAGACAGGATATGCTTGTTATGTAAAACATACATTATCTACAGCATAATGCTGTCTCTATAGACTCTACACTGAAGTCAGGGAAGGTGTCTGCTGGGGAATCAGACTCTATATGCCAAAAATAAATCCCGCCCTATTTTGCCTCACCATAAGTGAAATAGCTTCACATGTTTGAAATAACCACCACATGCTTACTGTAATCCAGCTTGCCAGTGTAATAAAACTTAACCTCCAAAAACTCTTGATTTTGCCATTAAATTTCTCCTCATTTTTAGTTACAAAAGCACTACAAGAAAATGTCCATATCTTCTTCATATCAACTTGTTTCTAACACCTTTTCAAAGCATTATAAAACTTACACTGAATGAAATATTCAAACCCATAGCTGCACCATGGTATAAAACTGAAATGTTGCAGATGTCTTGTGCCTTATTTTATTCACATTTCCCCAAACCCTAGCCTGAAATATTTATTAATGTATCTTTGAAAACTTTGGGATCTCTAAATAGATTTGAAATATAATGATGTAGCTCTGTTTAGTTTCATAGGGTGAATTTATAAAGGAGAACCCATCATAGGGTCCAGTACAGTTTCATGGGATGTATCATGTGATATTTAAACCTCTTTTTACTGAGATGTACGTCATGATTTATAATGACACATGATACACATCAGTGATGGTTAGTCAATTACTTTTAGAGCATGAAACTATTCACTTTAACCTCTTCCAAACATACAAATTGGGTAATCTAATCATCCTAATTCTGCATTATAACATTTATTATTTATGCCTACTATTTGAGATACTACTGTGTTACTAGCTATAGGGTTACAGTGCAGTTATGTTATTACCCTTAGTTACATAAGCAGCGGTGAGCTTTGACTGATAGAGCTGCCGCTGAGAAGGTCACACACTTTACATTTCATCATACATTCCCCATAGGGCCAAAACACATCCATAATGTGTATTTGTGGATATATAAATGGGCAGTTTGTGTGTTTCTGAGGTGAGGTGCATCATTACGTGACCATCTCAATCCAACACTCTCATTAAAATGTGTGGTCAGACTATAAAAACAGCTTGTCTACATGTAAATGAGTCCTCGCTTTATGATGGATGAAGTCACTTTAAAAGAAATCAGAGTGAATCACTATCAGTCATCATACTCTTTCCTGAGGAAGGGAGAAGTAAAAGTACAATTTCCTTGCAGTGATGAAGTAATGAATAATTGCAATAATTTTGTAGCTTTCAGTGTTGTTTATTAAAATTCAACTGAAGCCCATTTTTTGTTCTATTTCCCTTATTGTAGTCAACAATGGGACATTTTGTTTGGTAAGAGATGATATTTTTATGGAGAGTTTTTTTTTTTTTTTTTTTTTTTTGTCACTTGGCTTGGTTGAGTCATTTGTGTTAATGTTTAATATTCTCAGGCATTTTTTAAGCTTTCCAGCCAAATCCTAAAAACATTTTCTATCATTTCTAACTGGCGTCAAACCAGTGACATGTTTAGTGTGTATGAATGTGTACACATGCATTGTGTGTTGGTGTGAGGTTTAGGTTGTGTGTAGGTGTCATGTGTGATCGTGTGTGTGTGCACGCACTTGTGTCAGCTGTTGGTGGTGTCAGCTCTATTTTTAGCTTTTGTTTGAACCCTGTTGTCAAGCCACTGTCCCAAAGGATCATGGGATTGAAGACAGAGGCAGACAGCCTCAGTAAAAATAAGAATAATGGTTGTGCTTGTAAGGGCATGCTGGAGGATAAAAATAGCTTTTAACAATCAGACTCAAATATCAAATGTCAGGTGTCAAATCAAAACGTGAGCTTTGACCTTAATTTTTATGTCAGGTGATAATGCAACAAAAAGGAATTTACAATCACATTTCTCTTTTTCAAATAAACCTTTGCACTATTATGCTTCAAAGTAAAATTCTATATGAAAGTTACTTGAGATTGGCTTGATTTACCTTGAAAGACAAAATTAATAAAATATAAAGATATACAGTGTTATATTAATTATGTTGATTTTACAGTTAATTTAATAGTTAATCAAAACAGTCATTTATTTTTACTTGATTTTCAACTTAATTTTTAGAAAAATATACTTGATTTTAGAAAAATATACTGTAGTCTAAAAATTCTACAGAAAAGATTTAAAAATTTCTAGAAACTCATGTGATCAATATTTGTTGTCTTTCATTCTTGCTCTCTAAAATAAACAAGGCCCCAGAAATTGAGAAAAGACAAAGACAAAACCCCACAAAGTGAAAAAAGAAAGAAAGAAAGAAAAAGAAGGAAATCCTTTATTGAGTGTAGAAAAGGTGAAGAGGCTTGTCAAGATGCTCTCAAGCCATAGTTGTCATCCTTATCACTCTGCCCAGGATTTTGTTTTACAGTGCAAATTTTTTGGTGGCACATAAAAGCCAAATTCAATAAAATGTAAATTTGCAAATATGACTTTAGACTCCAGCGGTCTAAAATCTGTTGGTTTTTTCCAGGTCTGTTGTGTCTAGTGGCATCTTCACTTCCTCAGAATGAATCTGACATGGCACATGATGTGACCTCTCAGGCTGTAAACAGAACATTGGTGTCCTGACCTTTCCTTAAACTGCCTAAGATGTGTCTAAATTTGTGCTGTAAAAAAAATAAATAAATACAAATTTCAAACTTTCACTTAAATTCTTTTCCCCAATTTTCCTCTTAATAGCAAAAGTACTGCATGTTTTTTAAAAGCTCTAAAAGATGGAGTGGGGGTAGGTGGAAAGGGTGGGGGGGATACAACTACTTTTCTTTTTCCTCTTAAAATAGTCTGACTTTTTGTCCAAGAACATCAATTAAACTGGGTCTCTTGTTATTCATTTTTCTCCCTGCATTATAAACACATAGAATCTATAACATCTGCTTTGTAATAGGAAGGCTGCTGTAACTGGTATAACATCAGGTCAGGTCAGTAAAAAACATCATCAAACTAATGTTGTTCTGCTTAATATTTATGTTACAAAATTAACTCTAATGCTTATGCTCCTGTGCTAGAACTATTTTAGCATTTTGGGATTGTAATCATCAGATCAGGCTCTCATACTATGCTGACTCTGGAAGTTAATAACAGTCAAAGACCTGAGTAGTCAGAGACTTTTCCACAAAAGCACAGTACATGGAGAATAAGTGAACAAAAATACTCAAGATATCTCTTTACTTTTAAGTAAAGGGGGGGGGGCGGGGGGAAAGGCAGCCTCAAAATTCACCAGCTACTCTTGTAAATGAAAAAATAAAGTATATTTGTGAATTGACACATGCTAATGTTAACATCAATAAATGAGTTGATGTTAAGAATGTGCTGCACCCCAGAGACCAGACGCCCAAACACAAGAAGGGTGGTGTGATATCCAGTGTAAGGAGTGTTCAGAGGTCTACATATGGGTAACCAAACAACAAATCTGTAATTGGATGGTCCAGCACAGGAGAAATAACACCACAGGACCAGACTCTGCAGTTTACCTCCACCTGAACGACAGAGAACATTCCTTTGAAGATAATGATGTGCACATTTTGAGGATCAAGAGAATCGTTGGTTTGAGAGAGGAGTGAAGGAGGCCATTTATGTTCATGTAGAGAGACCTTCCCTCAACAGAAATGGAGGTCGCAGATATGATCTACCCACCACCTATAGTGCTGCTGTCTTCCCTTCCAAAAAAATTTGGGGGCAGATCCTGCACCCCAACCAGAGGACCATTAAAAATTAGAAGTTGAAATTTATTATTTGAAATTTATTCATTGTTTGAAATTTGAATAATACATTCTACATCATGCATTATTCAAAAATTTGAATAATATATCTATTTATTTGGAATTGAAGGTTTGTTGTGATTTGACACCATAGTTACTGTAGTTACTGGAGGTTTAACATCCTTCTGTGCATTCATTTCTGACTGATGAAGCCATCTGGATGAATGGTGAAACATTTCAGGATTAAAAACTTGAATCCAGTTTTCATGCAATATATCAATAAATGAGTTTTACAATTTGCTGATGATTTCATGTTTCATGTTGATGATTTCTACATTTGTAGATTATTTCCATATTCTAGAAATCACTTCTAAAAGTAGCAGCTTTAGTGACATTTTTTATTTATGTTGGCTTATGTTAGATGTATTCGACCCCCCCCCCCCNCCCCCCCCCACACACACACACACCTCCAGGAGAACATCATTTCTGACCAGTGTTCCATCATAGCTTATGGAACACCACTCTCATTCACCAGAAATAATGTGGGATGGTGTAGGATGGCCTGATATAGGCATGATGTGTTTGTTATCTGCTGATATGACAAAACCTTTAATTCTGGAGTTTCCCAGGGACACTTCCAGTTAGACACCACATCATCAGCTCAAGACAGAAAATGACCCTCTCACTAGCTCTGAAACAACCCCAGACACATGGGCAAGGCCCAACCCATGGCCTAGAAAAGGAATCTTAAATTAGCTCCAGCGTGGGTGGGAAAATAGTTATCACACAGACACGCACACATGCAAGCACCAAGTCTGAAAATATCAATAGTACATAGCAGCCAAACATACTCAGCAATGTCATGGTGCTATTATAAGCGTAGGATGCAATATTTCAGTATGAAATTATCAGAAATCATATCCAAGACCTTATTTTTACCAAAATTATATGTTATAAAGATTTCAAATCAAGAAATGTTTTAATAAATGAGGATTTCAGTGGTTATGTTGTCTTCAAGCATGACTGTTTGATTTAAGTTCTATTTTTACAACCTACTCTCATTTTCTTTATTCACTGACCAGTTTCCAAGGATGGGTGGTCCTGAGTGTGGGTTGGGTGGTCTTAGGTGTGTGTGGGGGGTGGGGGTACGGGCTGGTGAAATGCAGGGGCAGTAAACACCCTGTCAGCAGGAATGAGTGAAAAAAGAGCATGATGGGAAACTATATAGATGGGCAGTGCTGTGGTGACACAGATGGTCTTGCTAGTTTCACCTTTCATAATCGTTGAATTCATGTTTCCCGGCAACCAACCAAACATGCATACACACATGCCAGTGAGGTGAGCTGCTGCACGAGTGACACAAGGACAGAAAGATGAGAGAGAGAGAGAGAGAGAGAGAGAGAGAGAGAGAGAGAGAGAGAGAGAGCTTAAAAATGTGCAATATGGAAACAAGAACAACTTTACAGAAATATTTTATAAGGAAAGTTGAGAACTATTTAGGTCTATCTTGAGATATGATATCCAAAGCACAATGTGCCAATAATAGAGCAGAGGACATCAAACCATGTGACTCATGAGTCACATTCAATAGATGGGATTCTGACCGTTTGTTCAGTGAAATGCACATTGTTTCAGTACAGATGGAAACTGGTCATGTCCTTTCTCAGAAAGTAGTAGTATGATAAAAGTCAAAGTTTAATGAGTACTTTTCTTAGTGTACAGGATCGCAAACAATCTTAACTTCCATGACCTTAGAAGCCGTTCATTGGCTGGATGCTGACAGGTGTTGTCTGAATAGCAGGGCCAAAAGCCAAGAAATGAAGTCTGGGTGGTCCTGTATGTGACAGAAGTGCTGAACAAGGAAGAATGTTAACATTTAGCTATAGCATGTGGTATTCAACTGCATGAGCACAGTTTCCTCATTCAGGTTGCGTGAGCTGAATTGACCTGAACTACTTTTACATCATCTTTCACATTATTAACCTGTGGAAACATCTATATTAAACGACAATTTTTACATAAAGTCTTTAGCCATCTTAGCTATCAAAAATGACCTTCCTGTCAAAGCTGGAACCTCTCCTCGGTTCAGTACAGTGCCTTCCACAAATGTTTCTCAATTGGTCTAGTAGCATCTGAGCATAGGTTTGGAGAAAAATATTTGTTTCATGGTAAGAATTTGTTTTTCCTTTCAATTGTTTTAGTTTAATTAAAGGCTATATTTTTGTTAATATTTTGAATAAGAGAACAAGAGAATAAACTTAAAGACATTTTTTTCAACAGCCCATTTCATGTTTAATTTACCAAAGGTGCCAATATTTGTGGAGGGCTTTAATCATTTTAATGTTTTTTTTACAGACACAAGAGGGAGCAAGAGCACTAAATAAGATATACTGTCGTTGATCAAGAACACAGGTCCTTCCTTCCTTCCTTCCTTGATTTCTTCTTTCCTTGATTCCATTATAGCTATATCTTTCACGTCCGTTTCGCGAAATTTTAGGAGATAGTGTTGATTTTATCCTCCATGTTACTTCCAGAAATGAAAGCTGAATCTGTTGAATGATGCAAAAAAAAAAAAAAAAAAANAAAAAAAAAAAAAAAAAAGGCACCAGCCTTATTTTTAACGTCAGCTGAGGTCAGAATATGTGAGAAACTCATCAATATTTGCTGATGTTCTGAGATTTTCGCCAGAAACGTGAAATTAGAACTTGATGAATTATTTAAGATCCTAGTCGGATTTATTCACCTGTGGACCTGTGCTGTGGACACAGTACTGGCCTGGACACAGTACAGTAAAAGTGTAAAAAAAACAAAAAAATTAAATTTTCCCATCGTCCACCGTCATCTCACTCTTCAAAAGCCTTGATGACGCAACTGCAGGTCAACATCTTCATCATCGCGCAGAGACAAGCGGCTCCCTGCTCTTGGATGCTCCTCGTCAGACTCCAGCGTTATTTTCACATCAAATCTGGTGTCGTCAGTGATACTACGTGTGCATGTTTATAGCCTAACCCCCCCTCATCCTCATCCCCTCGCCCTGCCTTTCCAGTAGAAGGAATTACCTTGTTTCCTTTCCATTTATTTCTGTTTTCCCTCACATGGGCTTCTGGGATTCAATGTGAGCTGGGTCCGGCTGCGGCTCCTTGAACCATTATGGGGATTTAAAGGGGGGATCTGCATCTTTCTCTCCTGGCTGCTGTGAGGATCATTGGGAGGATCATGCAACACCTAAAGTCATGGCGAGCTCTGCTTCTTCTAATGGTGACGTTCCAACCGGGAATCTCAGATAAATACGGTAAGACAGTGATGATGACCGGTCCCCGATGAGAAATCAGTACTGTGCATTTATTCCCACCGGGAGCTGGTGTGTCTGTGGAGCTCATAATGACTTTAGTGATGTCACCGTACTTTACCTCCTATTATATCGCCGTCATCTTCCTTTAATGTTCCACTGTGGATCGATATATGGCTGAGATGCTGAGATAACGTTCTAAAATTAGCTGCATTATTAAAATTTGTCTTATGTGGGCAAATGGAGAGGAACAAGTCTAAAGATATAAAACAAAGCAGAGGTGGAGGATTCAAAATATTAACGGAGTGGGAATGCATCTGCATGAGTGAGGGTATAATCTGATGCTGTTTTGCTTCGGTTTGTTTACTTCTGGTTGTTATTATTATTATTGTCATTATGTTATATTATTATTATTATTATAATATGATGATGATGATGATATTATTATTATTATTATTATTATTATTATTATTATTATTATTATTATTATTATAAGCCACCAACTCCATTTTGGACTAGAAATTAATCATGAACTGAATAGGATGAGCATTTTGTATTTGTTTTTGACACGAGATGACCCCTTCCAGACCTNCCCCACACACACACACACACACACAATATTTGTTTCTTCAACAAACTTTAAAAGTGAAAAATTAATGAAATACTGTGTGGATTCAGTCTGGCTTCATCAGAATAAAATGAACAAAATTCTGCAATTTTGTTGGAATACAAAGGTTGTCATCCTGGTATCAATTCCCCTCCACCCTAAATAATTTCAGGTATGGAAATCAGGGTGTGTTCGATATGTTTTGCTACTTCAGTCATATCATGTATGTGTAATGACTCAAATCAGATTCAGAAAAACAAAAGGCAAGATTTTTATTTTTTTTTTTTTTTTAAAGCATGCAAGAGTTTATGGATTGTGAATGAAATATTTAAAATCAAGGACAAGGTTGTATCTTGATACTATACTTTGATTTTTAAAACTCTAAGATTTTCCAAAATTCAAAGGAATGCACTTTATTTCTATGTTATATTTATTAGACATTATTCAACATGTCTATCAAATTTAAACTTGGAATTTTGGTAAATTCTAGTGTTACAATTCATCATTGAGAATAAGTACAAGTGCAAAAAAATTACAGCAGCAAGTATCCGATTGTAATCAAAATAAATTTAAAAAATGGTACATGGAAAAGCCAATCTGAAAGCGCCAGAGATTTCAGTACCATGGACAGAAACCAGCAACCAACTAATGTCTGGTTTTATCCAATAATCCATGAACACCTGATCTGTCTCCATCTGTCTTTGTTCTGACAAACATCTGTCCATCCATCCAACTACTCTTAACTCATCTTGACTCATAGTATATTATTTATGCTAGAGTTCACTTGTCTGCATCATCTAGTCATTCATTCCTTAGAGTCTTTACAATGGAGATAATGTTCAGTTTCTATAAGAAACATTGTAAATTAAATTGGTTTCTCTCCATTTGCTCATAGACTTTACGGATACCAATGACTGTTGACTTGATGAGGGTGTAGGTTAATTTATGCATTAGTTTGATGCACATGAACTCACCTGCTGCTTCTTTTTACCTGACAGTATGAAATTGCATGTGCATGTTTGGGCAAAGATGTAATGCAAATTTAATAGAAAACAGAAAATAATATAGAAAATAAACTAGGTGAGATATTTCCTTGGTTTTGTTCCTTAATGCTTTGGGCCCCAGTACTTACAGATATTCCTTATTTTGACAACTACTTAGCATTTGACAATTAACATAGCATCCAGGCCTTTAAATATGTATGTCTGCTACACTGTATACTTCTGTGTTACAGTTACACTGAAATCTCTGTCTGCATCCAAGAGCTAAGAATCTGAGAAGGTATCAATGTCAGTAGAAGGAACTTGCACTGACTGAGCATGTGTGTGTGTGTTTTTGTGTGTGTGTTTGAAGAAGGGAGAGATGAGTCATCGAAACTGCTGACATGTGCTGCATCCACTATACGCAACTAGAGGAAAAAATAGAATAAGTTAGCGATTTCCCTTCTCCGTCGACCTCTCCATCGCTGGTCTCCATTCATATATCTGTTTAGGTAAATATTAAAAATCTTGCAGACATCGGTTTAGTTTAAAACTAAAAATGAAGACAAAATTAAAATACCATAAAATGCAATGGCAAACATATACCTAAACAGGTAAAAGAAACAAAAGAAAAGGAAAGTACAAAATAAATAAATAAATAAATAAATAAAACAATAAAAAAAGACACTATAACTTAAAAAAAAGTAGTGGCCCAAGTTTAGAACCTTGGGGAATCCCAAACAGAATCTTGGTCCTTTTTCAGTGAAACATTAGCAGGTACATATTGCACATAGCTAATAAACCATTTGAGAACAATGTCCTAAATTCTCTGTCTTTAAAATGTAGAGATAATAACATGACATTCAACTTTGTCAAAGGATTTCAAAAGATCTAAAAGGTCTGTATTTTTATTAGAGCTGAAGAGAGACCTTTAAAAAGTCTCACATCTTCAGAAATAGGTCATTCAAAAGTTAACATTGAGGTGAAATGACCTTAGATAAATCCATCAGGCAAATGACCAGCAAGAGATGATATAATGTTTACAAAAATGTTCATAGAACCATTAACAATATCGACAGGATTGGTAAGAATGTTCTCATCCAGTCAGCATAATTTCAGTATGAATATCAACTCATCATTGGTTAGATTCCAGATGTTTAATATCATTAGATGCACAGAAGAAGTTACTGTATCAGGTGGTAAAGATTGTTCCTCTGTCAGAAGGCTTCTGAGAAGATGTCTTTCCTAAACACATTAGCTCCTTTGAGGGTTTTTTTTTGTTTTGTTTTGTTTTTTGTTTTTTTGTTGTTTTTTTGTTTTTTTGTTTGTTTGTTTGTTTTTTGCCTTTTTCAGAATCACGTGTCCACAGAGCCACATTCTGGCATTAGAGCTGTGGAATCTTTACTGATTTGGGGTCTGATTTTTTTTTTTTTTTTTTTTTTTTAGCCTGGATTAGAAGTGGTTCAGGAATTTTTAGTCAAATGTGCAGTGATAAAAATAAAAGAAGACGAAAACAAACACAATGTGTTGGATTTTGCTCAAATGGGTGATTTGTAGAGTTTCTAAATACTTATTTTAACTTGTTTTTTTTCTTTTTTTTTAGAGTAAATTGTGATTTGAACCCTGTAAATATGAGTTAAAACAATGGTTGCCATGCCACATTGCTATGAAAGTTGTATGGTTTCTCAGTATTTGACTGTTTTTCCTTCTTATGTCAGGTTGTCTGTTTGAGAGAAAACTGTGCACAAGGGATCATTTCTGCTCAGATGGTGAGTACACGCACACACACACGCACATGTACACACACGTGCATACATACAAATGTATAATGCAAACACAGGCCAAGGCTCTTCTCTTTCTCTCACCTATCCCTCTGTCTCTCCTCATCCTTAGCTAAACCCCTCCCCCACTCCCCCTGTCTCCATGGCAACTCTGACATCATTGTGAGGTCGACACCTCCACAGTCGCTGTGCTAATACAATGATGAGTCAGTGACACGCTTACGCACTCCTCTCTGTTGAATTCATTTACACACAGCTAACAAACAATACAAAATAGATAGTTCAGTCTTATTGGAAAAGTATATATATATATATATGTGTGTGTGTGTGTGTGTGTGTGTGTGTGTACATAAATGTACATACACATCTGTGGATCTGATGGTAACACAAAGGAGAAAAATAAGTGGAATAATGAGCACTCAAAGGTTTTCAGTCTGACTGATTTTACTGAGAGCATTCTTTCTCTGTCTTTCTGTGTTGATGTAATGAATGTCTGCTGGACTAAAGGAATAATATCAATATTTTATATCATCAACCACATCTTTACCTGCATTACCAAGAGGTATAAAATAGCCTACAGTGTCTAAGGACAACTGTGTGTACACTATGCAAAACTTTTATGACCTTCTCATCAAAGTTTTAGGAACATCTAAGTGTTATTACTGAAATTATTACGGAAAATTAATACTGAAAATCCTGCCTGTGGCATATGCAGTAAAGATTTCAAAGGGCAAAATAAGAAAAAAAAAATATATGGTCTTCTCACAGTCCAATTAATCCTTTCAGTTTACAATCTCATCTCCATTCATCTTCCAATTCCACTCCCTCTGTTCTACTTCTTCCTCTCCTTTCTATCATCCATCTTGAGTCACTTCTCCACCAGAAATACTGACTCACTGAAACACATGGGGAAGGAAAAGAGAAGCAGCACCTGCCAACACATTTCCAATCCAAACTGTTGAAGTTTTAACCTTTGCAATGGACATTTAAGTAAGTCAGAATAAAACACCAGTAATTCCAAAAAGTTAAATTTAAAAAATTGTTGCATTCTTTATCTGTTTTCAGCCTTTTGGTTCACAGTGTATCACAACACTAATGCAAAGACAAATAATTAGTCCAAATGAAAAGAAAATAGAAAAATCAGCTGTGCACCTTCATGTTACATTTGTGGATGAATGAAAAAACATTAAACTTCATGAAAAAATTAGACTGTATCAGTAGGGCAGCTTTGTGTGTGTGTGTGCCATTCAGCTGGTGTGGTGACTCATCAATGCACCAAATAATTCATCGCCTGCTCTGCTACAGCAGTCCCAGTTTGGAAGTCCACATTAGACAGCTATGGAGAGATGTGTTTCACTTTATGTACATCAGCGACAGACTTTGTAAGAATAGAAATGCAATCGGTAGGTCAAGTGAGATGTCAAGTTTTGAGATTTTGTAAGCAAAAGGAAAAGTCTGAATCTGTTGCTTTATTTTAAAACACATGGCAATCTTTTCTCTATCTTATACATCTTCATCTCTGCTGACAGACTAAGAAGCCTGAGCGATGTGTGTGCGTCATAGCATAGTTGTGTGTCATATGTGGTATTATTATTATTATTATGTCCAAACTAATTGTTAAGATTTGATTCGGAAACTGTGGCCATCATACACACAGATGACTCACTCTATGGTTATTTTTGAGGCTGTAGTAGATAGTGTATTAGAGTATAACATCTTCAATGATTTTTTTAATTGACAAAACACATCAGGATAAGTCATACATTTCTTCATGACATACACAAAAAATAAGATTATATTAAAGCTTTCACTAATTAAAGTCATGATAAAGAGCAATTCAGAGAAAATGGTTCTGCACAATTTTAATATATGCTCTGGTTGCAGTGGAGGCTATTGAAATTCCAAAGCGCGCTCTCTGAAATTGTTGAATACTGTCAGAAGGACTTTGACAAGCAGCAGAAAGCATGTGGGCTGTACTTGTAAGCACTGATTCACTGATGTGGACTGGTGTGACTTGAGTACCTACACTATCAGGTATCAGGGCCATTGCACAGTACTATATATTAAAGGCAGCATCACTAAAACATTTGCTATAAAATTCATATGGATTTAACTGAAATCAAAGAAAAAACCTAAATTGTTTAACGATGACTTAATGATGCTTAATTTTGTGTGTGTGTGTGTGTGTGTGTTTGAGAAAGAGGTTTGTCACTAAAAATGCTGTTACACAATGCATCTCTTCAAATAGAGAAAAATATAACAAAGTATCAATTTCTTCTCTATCCATGTGTGTGTGTGTGTGTGTGTGTGTGTGTATTCCAGATGGNAAAGTATCAATTTCTTCTCTATCCATGTGTGTGTGTGTGTGTGTGTGTGTGTGTATTCCAGATGGGCTGTTTGGTCAGTGTCGTAGCTCTAAGCAGGACCAGGTCCAGTACCAGGTGTCAGTTCCTGTTCTGAAGAGGATGCAGGAAGTCCTCAAACAGCTCATGCTGCAAGGTGAGAAAATACATAACATCACTCAGTTTTTATTTTATAGCCTGAAATGTGATCATAGCTGGTTTCTACAAGTTGTAGATATTAGTTAAAAACTATAATGTTGATGACACACAGAGCCAAAGTTGGTGTAAAAGTATCTTTATGAGGATCTTTGTCATATTTCATTGTATTTGAAACTATTACCTGCATGTTACTGTAATTATGTGTATTTCAGTCTGACAACTTTAAATTCAGCTAATGCTCACCTATAGACAGCAGTGAAATGCTCTCATGGAAAATGGAGAAATATAATACAAATAAACTATTTATCTGAACAGTCCACAGTGAAATTTATCTGATCATGACATACACTCAGACAATCTTTTTTTTCAGTCCAAGAAGCCTTCATGAATACAAATAGAAATTCATTCATAATACAATATCTAAGCACTTTGATACCAACAATACATGAAACAGTAATGATTTCTCTCTCTCTCTCTCTCTCTCTCTCTCTCTCTCTCTCTCTCTCTCTCTGAGCTTTGATTGTTTTGGGGTTTTTTTGCGCGCGTGTGTGTGTGCGTGTGCGTGCGTCTACAGGGCTTTCCTGGCAGGATGACATCACCCAGTATATTGTATCCAAGGAGCTAAAGAGAGTTCCTCATACCACACGCACCACTAAGCCGAGCTCATCTTCCTCCTCTTCTCCCTTCTCTCAGTAAATACTCTATACAGTTATATATTTACTGGAAAATGTACACACTACACAAAATGATGTGGAAGGAAGTGAAATCCATCCATCTAGTCCACCCTGACCCAGCCTGCATTTTCACTTGCACACTCTATTCCTCTATTTTGCTGTTTGTTTCAACCACCCATCCTAATCGTGTCTCTCCAGGTCCAAACAACAAATCCATCACCACAGTTCCAAATCAGGATCCACATCTCCTGCTGGAAACTATGTGGACTACATGATTGTTGAGCCGCCCCAGTTGCCACTACGCATGCAGCCAGCCTCCATGGACCCGTACACATACCACCAGGTATGCACACACAGACACACAAGCACATACACACATAGTAGTACTACATCAGCTCAATCCCTCTCCCATCCCACAGCACAGATACCAGGATGAAGCAGAGAGATCTCCAATTGGAGGAGCTGGTTATGCCCGCCCCTCTTTGCGGTCCCAGGCCAATCAGAGAGAGCGGGAGCGTGACAGGCAGATGCTGCAGGAAGCCTTGTCTCTCTACCTGGCCTCTGCACAGCCCTCTTATCGCCACCGAGGGGCAGCATCCATGGCTCCTGCAGGTATAACGGGATGAAGAAACAGCTCAAATAGAACTAAAAACATAAAACTACGAACTCTAAAGTTCCAGAAAAATATAGATGAAAAGAGATTCCAGCATTTCTAATATGCTAAATTTTGTCTGGTCAGCAAATTGTTTGTTAAAGAGGCATTTCAAGCTATTTCTTTGCTAACTTTTTCCTTCCTTTGCCTCTGCCATCATCACCTTTTTATGGCACTTGCAGGCATGCCTTACTATGAGGACTTGGAACTGGAGATCCCAGTGGACTATGCTGAAGACTACACCCTAGAGGAGAGACTTGGTACTATAGGCAGACAACAGCCTTTGCAGAATAAAAAAGTTGCTCAGGACTACAGCGCCCTGCCTGCACTCAATGGTAAGGAATCTGAACTTAACTTTACTTGTGCTTAACACAGAATTTACAATAAGAAGACACTTCATCGCACCACAGCAGTGAAGCACGTACCTCTAAGGGTGCTACAGAAATCATGTGATCACCATAGTGAGCATACTGTATGTGCTGACATATCTAATCTGGATAGTGCAAAGGGAACCCAGACGGTACTAACTCCTGTACCGTCCTGTGTTAGATGATTTGCTGCAGAGGATGTCAGCAGTACTACAGAGATATGGTGTTGATCCCAGAGAGCTCAGTCAACAACAGCTCTACAGGCTGGCTCTTGCGCTGCAGCTGATGCAGGCCCAAGACAAAACAGGTACTGTCCCCTTGCTTTTACCTCTGTTCTGGTCTGTTTACAATATTAGAAAAAACTAAACTCAATAACTGTGTTAATGAAAGCATCCCTCAAATATAAATCAAATAATAAATACATAAAAGTCTTATCTTTAAGTAAACCTCTTCCCAAAAGCTTTTATGTCTTGGTACAGATGGTTTGCAAATCCTGTTTTACTGTAAAACTTTAAATAATGTGTCCTTCTCCACACAGATCCCTATGAGAAAGACCTCATCACCCTGAAGGAGGTATGTCAGCATTCATTATTAACAGCTTTTACTGGATGCAGTTATCATTTTGCACTGACATGACTCCTATAATTCCATTTTAGATGCAGCTGTTAAAAACAGACAGTGCATCCAGTAAGCCTGAGAAGCCTGCACCTGCTCCGGGTCCCCCCGGATCCCCTCTTATCCCATCTTCTGCCTCAGTTCCAGCCACACCTCCAGCCAAGAACTCCAGCCTGCCTACTTCTGCCTCCCAGGCTGCTCCTGCCGAGGCTGGGCGAGCCTCGCAGGACCTGGGACCGCCTCTGATTGAGGGTACAGGAGCCAAAGAGGAGTATGGCTACATTGTCACCAACCAGAGGTCAGCATTCAATCACATTCTGCTTCAAAATGTTCAAATCATAATCCTTGAGATCTCCGAAATGTATCCAAAGATTAAAAAAAAAAAAAAAAAAACAATTTTATACAAAAATTTGAAAATGTGATGTAATCTTTTTTGTTCTGGAGAATAGCAGTAGTAATTACAGCAGTAACTGTGATACTTGTTTCTGTTAATTATTGTTGAATATAGGGACAGAAATATAATACGGTATTTGGTTCTAATGGATTTATAAGCATTAAAAGCATATATCATAAGCACACAAGATCCATTAACTGCAGATAACCATAGTAACAATACTTCATGCTGCAAAGCTAATCATGGGTTTAATGAACACAACCAAACTTTAATGATAATTTCTTTGGTATTTATCCATGGTATAATCACAATAATAGACCCTGAGTAATGGCATTCTTCCCTTCCACATCATCAATTATTAGCATATATCAAGACACCTCTTCGTGTATTATCGCTTACGGACGGTAATATTGAAGATGTTTTTCTTTCCTAGTCCTCTGAGTTTGTACGATGGAGTCAAGCTGTTGGAGTTATTAGCTAATAAAATACATCTGACAACTAGCAGCTTCATCAACATCAGGTAACACCAGTACTGTGATATTTACTCTATTTACTCAGAGCATTCTTGCTGTTTTAAACATCCAATATGTGTGTCTGTGTGTGTTGCCAGTGTGGTGGGTCCTGCGTTGACGTTCCGTATCCGCCAAAATGAGCAGAACATGACCGCTGCAGAGGTGGCTGCTAAAGCTGGTGAGGCTTAAACACACACACACGCATGCATACACACGCACGCGGCACATTACATTTCACACTTTCTTTTTTCCTCACATCTGAAATAACATTGGTAATTGTTGGCTTATTGTTGCTGTGTTTTTTTATTCTAACAGTAGCTGAAAAGAACTTCCTGCAGTCGGAGACAGGCCTGAAGATTGTGCAGACTGGTGTGGGAGAGGTATTTAATGCACATGCACACACATGCATGCACACAGACCCTACCCTGGGGAATTTCCTCTGAAACCCCTCCACAGCTCTCCTATGAGCAAGATGTAGAGCAGTCGTCAGGGTAACAGAGAGGAAATCATTCCTCTGTTTTCTTCTCTTTCTCTTTAAATACTTTCCTCTAGTCACTCGTGTACTTGATTTGACTGATTCTCAGATTACAGAGTCTCAAAAGTGAAGTTCCAACCAATTTTTGTACAGGTCTGCCTCTTGTGGATGATTTTAGTCATGGCTATTAACTGTGTTTTGTAATTATGGTATGGACTGATGCTTTAGTGGAAATACAGGGATGCTAATGCTTTGCATCAGGTCATTTTACTGGTAATGTAAACTTGTTCAAGACACACAGGTGAGTACTGAGAGAAAACAGACCTACACCACTAAACACATGGAGGACAGGATGAATGGATTGTAATGTCATGAGTGTTACAAGACCTGAGTGTATATTTGGTACTGCATGTGTAGAGGTCAGTGGGAATATTTTAGTGAGCTCAGTTCTTCATACTGGGTCTTCAGTGCACAAACCTGTGTTAGCTTGAAAATGATGTGAAGTAGGCAAGAAGCATGTTGAGCATCTTTTAACCGAACTGCATTAATCTCTGTGCTGGCTCCATAATCAAAAACCATCAAATGTGATCAGAAAAGGCGTTGTGTTCGAGCAGCGACATTTAGATACAAAGACATCTGATGTAAATGACCTTCCTCCTGATGCAGTTGTGGTGCTTTTTTTTTCCTCCACTGTGCTTTGCTCTGTAATATCTGTGTGTATTTGCATGTGTGTAATCTGGTGTGAGTGTGTGTGCCACCTGGAGGGTAAGTGGCCAGAAGGTATCACCAAGGCGACATCCCATAACAACCAGCTTTCCACTTGTTGCCATGGTACCTCATCTTACCCACCCCCACCCTGTTTTCCAGATCCCAGATGCTATGGCAACTGTCACAGGTGTCATTACCAGACTCAGTTCACATTCACAGACACACACAGGCACACACACACAAATACAATAAATAAAATGTTGTAAGTGTCCTTATTGCTTATGCATTTGATTCTTTTTCTTTTTTTTTTTTTTTTTAAATTCATTCATTTATTTTTGCATACTTTGGATATTTTTTAAGCATCTGAAGAAAGAAAGACAGAAAAAAATGTATATCGGGATAAGGGTAGGAATTCTGGAAAAGCCTCACTTTTTGTAGTTTGCAGGTTAGAATTGCAAGGTCATCTGGAAAAGATTGTTCAATGAAATGTAAAGACAGGAGATGAAGAGGTGATGGCGTGACAGTGCAGCAGATTGAACAGTGTGTGGTGTGCACTGTGGTTCACTGACCCCTGGAGAGTTCTACCATAGATACTGTCTTTAAAATACAACTTCAACCTGTCACTGAGCACTTTGCTGTCGTGCAGTTAGAGAGAAACTAATCTGTGAAATGAGGAGTGATCATTTCATTCCTTTTCACTTTGGGAGCTGAGAGGGTGAATTTTAAAGGCAAGGGCAGATTCCCTGGGGTAGATGAGGTTGAACTTACTACATATTCATTTTTCAGAGGAAGATAATCAAAAACAAATGAAGATAATTAGTAATTTGTTCTCCACCCACATTACTCACAACTACTTTTCTTTTCTTCCAGAGGACAGATGCACGGGGTCTCCCTCAGGTTACCAGAGTTTCCCAGGGGTCAAGTGGGACAGTCATCACCCTTATTTCCATGGCAGTTGTCGGAATGCTGCTAGTATTGGCTATGGCCATTGCTTGTCTCAGGCACTATGCCCAGCATGTGGCCAATGGCAAGCTTGGCCTGGGGCCAGAGGGAGGAGCAGAAACACACTTTGACTACCAGGTAGGACAGAGATTTACCTGGAGAAAACGGCTTTATATTAGTTGTTTTTTAACAGTTGAACAAGATCCAACTTTTTAGAAATACGTGCTTTCAAAGAACATAATTTTTCAAAACTGTTATCCCTCCCTCCTTCTTTCTGTCCATTCAGGAACTGTGTCGGCAGCACATGACATCCAAGTCCTCCCTGTGCCGACAGGACTGTGTGGGTGGTGCTATGGTGGGGTCTGCAGTAGCTGCAGGCGCTGGGGGTCGGAGGGGTACTGATACATCACGTGTCAGCAGCGTTTCCTCCCAGTTCAGCGATGGTCCCCAACACAGCCCATCATCCACCCACAGCTCCACGCCATCCTGGAGCGAAGAGCCAGCCCAGTCTAACATGGACATTTCTACTGGTCACATGATACTGGTGAGTGACCACAAAAGTACATATAAACTGATTGCCATGGAATCTGTATGACAATGTTGCGGTAGTTAAAATACACAACGGATCAGCAATTAATATCTTTAATTGTGCTTCCATGTGTTGTCCCTCCCTCAGGCATACATGGAGGATCACCTCCGTAATAAGGACCGCCTGCAGAAGGAGTGGCAGGCTTTGTGTTCCTACCAGGCTGAGCCCAGCTCAGTAGCCGTGGCTGAAATCCCAACCAACATGGAGAAAAACAGACAGGCTGAATCCTTACCCTGTGAGTTCATCATTCCACTGTGTCTGATGGTCTCACCCAGAGAGATGCCTGTTACCATATGAATTTTAAGCATTTTACCAGCCGTGCAAACTGCTCTCATGTTTTTGACATATCACATTGTCATTCATGAAATCATCAGTTCACTCCTTACAAACTGACACTTGCTTTCTTCTTCAGATGATCACTCTCGGGTGAAGCTGAAGACTGAGATAAACACAAATAAGCAAGATTACATTAATGCCAGCATTATTGTAAGACATTTTTCAACCAATGCACAGCCTTTATGCGAGTTCCTTTATAGTTAGTTATGATTTGGTGATTTCCCCAATAATTTAATGTGGAAATCCAAATAAGCTACAATTGTATTTATTTTATTTATAATCATGCAAATTTATTTCACCCTTAGTTAAGTAAAAATCCTGTATATGGAGTTTATTGCTCAAAGTCTAATCTATTTGAATGTCTGTTTATGCCATAGTTTGATCATGACCCTCGCCAACCATCCTACATCGCTACACAGGGACCACTGCCTCACACCGTTACCGATTTCTGGCAGGTTAGTGTTATTCCTCTGTTGCTGCCATGTTTATTTGAATGTTATAATCATGTGTGTGCATTTGCCCATGTGTCTGCATCAAACCCCAGATGGTGTGGGAAAATGGATGCACGGTGATTGTGATGATGACGGCTCTGGTGGAAGATGGAGAGAAACAGTGCGAGCGATACTGGCCTGATGAAGGCTCGTCACTCTACCACATCTATGAGGTAACCTGTTAGCTTTCTGTCTCACGTTGGGCCATGTTGATAGTTATCTAATAATACACTACTGAAATGGAGGAAAAATGGCAGCACAAAGTACATCCTCACTGCATTAATCCAATGTCGCAATTGATTGGTTCCTAAATTCTGTGGAAAACAAGTCAGAATTTGGAGGAAAAAAAAAGTCAGCATTGTGAGATTCAATTCTGAACAAAAAGTGTGAATTCATAATTCTGACTCTCAGAATTTCTTCATGTTGCTCTAATTTTCACGACTCTGCCATTTGTGTTATCAAATCCTCTTTCTATCAGGTTAACCTGGTGTCAGAGCACATCTGGTGTAAAGACTTCCTGGTGCGTAGCTTCTACCTGAAGAATGTCCAGACACAGGAGACAAGAACTTTGACACAGTTTCACCTACTGAGCTGGCCAGGCGACGGCATCCCTACCTCCACACGACCTCTGCTCGACTTCCGTAGGTAGGTTACCACCCACCCACACACACAATTCCTGCCTGTGTTCTTATTTGATTCCAAAATGTGACACAACTTTCAGTAATTTTCAGCTAGAAATTTCCGATGACTTCTCCTGTGCAATGTACAAATACGATACAGTGATGTGTGGGTGTGTGTGTGTGTGAAATGCTCTGATGGATCAGTGCACTACTGTCATCTTAATGTGTTTGAATCCTTTTGTTCACCATCGTCACATACCATTCTCTTCTTTTCATTTACCATCGTCTCTGTCATTCTGCACTGTAGGCTGTTAGGTCAATAAGGACGCTGTGCATTTCATTTCTCCTCTCGGCTCTCTCTCCCTCTCTCTCAGTGTGCAGCTTGATAGGTTTGCATTTTAACATCTCCCAGTGTCATTTTTGTGGTTTGCAGCTAGTACTCTGGCTCCAGTTGCATAGTCACAAAAATGAGCATTGGCAGGTGTGACAGGCTACTGCAAGAGGGACAGTGAATCTGTGGCTTCTCCTCCACCTATCAGCATTCCTCTGTCTTTTCTCCATTTCCTACCATCCTTCCACAGTTTCCCTAAATCCTAGTTCATCTTTTTGTAATTTATCTCTTTATATCCCTATACTTTTAATTTAATGACAACTCACATGTACCTGAAGCTGCATAAAGGACCTTTATCCTGTGTTGCACTCATTTAATAATCTTTAAAAAAAAACCTCTAGCTTACATGAGTCTCTCTCCTTTACTCTGTTGCCTTCTTTCTTTCCTCCCCTGCCATCCCTTCCCTCCTGTTTTTCAGGAAGGTGAATAAATGCTACAGAGGGCGCTCTTGTCCAATCATCGTTCACTGCAGGTAAAATCACTATGGCACTCTTTGGCAATTGTTGTGAATGACAGTAAAATTCTTTGATTCTTGAATTTGATCAAGTTGCTGTAATTAACACATCTTCCATAAGTTCCATTTCCCTTCGTTGGTTCCCATTTTGGCCACCAATTTGATGTAAATCGATCGTACTTTTATAAAATGTAATTTACTGTTTTTAAAAAACACTCCCCAGTTTGTCATTTTCAGTCCATAAATGTATAAGACACTGCTTCTTGGGGAATTTTTTGAGAGTGAAAATCCACACTCAATTTAGATTTCCTGTTGTTTTCTAGAATTAATATGCCAAATTCAGTTTTAAAGCAGAATGTGAGTTCAGTCTCCCATAGCACCAGATTTGTTTCAGTTAAGCCCAGTATTCAACTGACAATGTTCTTTATTCAAAATCTACATGGCACTTCTTTTAATTGCTCATTTAAATATCTTCAGAATTCGTAAAGGCTAACTGCAGTTGAAATCCTGGTTTTAGAATTAAAACATGTACTTATTCAAAAAAAAAAGAAAAAAAAACACCTAAAAAGTAAATAAATAAACAGGTAAGATGAAATAAGAATGNAAAAAAAAAAGAAAAAAAAACACCTAAAAAGTAAATAAATAAACAGGTAAGATGAAATAAGAATGTTAAACAACTGTTTTCAGTAATCTTAGTTATAAAATTAATTAAACAAAACAGCCTATTTCAAAATTATATACTTATGAAATTCTTGATGTCAAGGATTGCTGACAAATAAGATTTCAGATGAGCTTTGCATCTTTCCTTACAATTTTATGACCCCTGCCTGTAACAAATTTTCCAAACTCAACTCTGATCAAATTCATCATGTCCATCTAATCCCACAGTGACATTGTTGGTGTGTGATTTGATGAAGAAAATAATGCAGGAGTGATATTTCCACTGGACAGGAACATCTTAAAAAGTCGATCAGACTCTCAGGCTGTCAGACCAACTTTCATTAGTCATAACTCAGCACTGCAACTAGCTAAATCTAAACATGTTAGCAAACGTCAAGTTCCTGTTGACTGATACTCATTGTTATTGTGCTTTTTCTCTTGGGATCAGCTTCCTTACTTTGAAAGCTTGTATGTGCTCTGACAGTTTCCTTTATCATCTCATTCTTATAGTGATGGTACCAGCAGGACTGGCACATATATCCTTATTGACATGGTGCTGAACCGCATGGCTAAGGGTGAGTCTCACACACACACACACACACGTAAAGCAGAAAAAGTAAATGAGATATGGCATGCTTTGTAGTCCATATCTGTGAGTGTGCACAGGTGTATGCATGTGAGTGTCAGAATCTTTGTAGCATCATACAAAGTTAGCTGTTGNTGAGTGTGCACAGGTGTATGCATGTGAGTGTCAGAATCTTTGTAGCATCATACAAAGTTAGCTGTTAGCTGTTGACTATGTAACAGTAGACAAAGTAAGTCATGAGATATAGCATGTTCTGTAGTCCATTTATTCTTTTAACTATGGTTGGGAAATTTGTCTCTTGCATAGAATGGACAAGAGTCAACAAATCCAAACTGCAATTCTTTAGGATAAGTCAAGTATTGTGGGTCATGGCGTGAACATCCTGAGTTGTTAAAGACAGGGAAGTAAATCCTGACAAACTCCTGCCAGGACTCGAACCTGGTACTTCCACCTGACAGGATGGATGTGTTACCATGATACACTACAGGAGTTTGGGGGTCTCGTCTTTACAGGATCCTACAGGGAACAAGAACAAAAACAAGTGAGGTTGTAAAGCAGACTTTCATTCCAAAGAGAGTTCAGTGATCTAAGCTAATGCTAAAGCTAGAATTTGACAAATTTATTAATTACAAAAATGATCAAATGTCCCTATCATTAGCTGCTAATTTGGTCATTGAACACTTAATAATTTCACAGTTAGTAATACAGGTATTCTTTAGTATAAAGAACAACTTACCAAGACAATTTCTCCACAAGAAATTTGTTGAAAAATGCATGAAATGTGTCCATAAAATGTGAGAAATTAAATTTGTCTACACTATGAAATGCATCCACAAAATGCGAGGAAGTCATCCGCAAAATGCAAGAAATTTGTCCATAAAGTGCGAGAAATTAAATTTGTCCATAAAAATGCAAGAAATTGAGCCATGATTACAAACCTGTCCAGGTTTTGATATTTATTCAAAATATGAGGGAATTATACCCTTAAGCAAAATATGCCTAATAATGTAAACTTATTAAATTGCATGAACAGTTCAGCACATATGGAAATTAATGTGTAGCATTGGATATTGTACATACACACCAAACATCCACAGAGCAGAAACTACACTGAGAACACCAAAAAGCTGGCTATCACCTGAAAATGACTGAGATGCTAACATCTGAGAACAAAGAGCAGTCTGAACCTTTAACACAGCAACTCAAGCACACGAGACATCATTACAATTCAGCAATTACCTGACAAGAAACTGAATTAAAAGAATCTGCTTCAGTTCAACAAAAAGCCACAGAGCAGCAGCACAACACATTTGTGACATTCAAGTGTGTGCAGCATAGCATTTAGCACAAATAAACACAAAATGCACAGCGGCAACATGGCAAATGCACTCCCAAGTAATGTTCTTATCTTTGTAGTCTTCTTTCTGGTTGTGTAGGAGCAATTTTAAGTAGTTGCTGGTTCCATCAGGACAAGGAGTGAATGTGTGGGTGTTAAGGTGTGTTCTGGCAGCAACACTCATCCATTTAAAAACCATCAGCAGAAAGCATCTTAACACCCACACAGACCAGCAACACAACACAGGCAATTAGGAGTTGCAATCAGCTGACTGAAGTCCTGCTAAGCACTTTGCTAAGTACCAGCCATTTAAGCAGCAACGACTGCCAACAGGTTAGCCTGCATGTTTACAAGACAAAACCATAAGAACCAAAGTCTGAACCTTTTCACACAGCAATTCAAATGCATCCAACAAGCATAAATACAAATCATTTGCACTATGTATGCGTGTGTAATACGAAACTTTACAGCACACACATCGTAAATGAAAAAAAAAAAAGTTATCGTTTTATTATAGGCCTTTGCGGAAGCTTTCCAACTGTAGTTGTGTGTGTTAGCGTAGCAGTTTAAAAACAATTCAGCAGAAAGCAGATTAATACCAAAACAGACCAGCAGCACATGAAAGAATGTGTAACATTAACGCAGCAGCAGTGTAACACAGCGCACAATATGGCATAGAGACAACATGTTTGCATGTCTAAACCACTTTGCAAAAAAAACATGACACAATAAGGATGATACAGACCAGCAATAATGCAGGCAATAAAGTGTTTAGTGTAACATTTGTTGCAAAATACCTGCCATCAAGCAGCACCTGCACTGCTAGCACCAACACGTTTGCTCGTAGGTTAGCATACATGTTAACCAAGATGAAACCATGTGACCAAAGTCTGAATCTTTTCACACACAGCAACTTAGAGCGTCAAATTATTAACGCAACTCGTTTGCGCCGTTTAAGCTAACATAAAGATAAACAGCACATGCAGCTTAAGTTAAAACAAATAAATACTTCTTACCTTTGTTGGTGTTGTGGAAACAATTTCCAGCTGTGCTTCCGTGTTTGTGCTTGCATGTGTGTACGTGCATATTAGCGACAATAGTCGACAGTTTATGAAAAAATTCAGCAGAAAGCAGCTTAACACCAAAACCAGCAACGCACTAAAGCAGGTGTAATGTTCATAACATTTAACATGTTTAACGCGCACTTTAAAAACCAGCAACACTATACAGGCAACAGTAAAGTGCTGCTAAAGTACCTGCTAACAAGCACGCAGCAACTACATTGCTAGCACAAACAGCCACAGAGCACCGCTAAGTTAGCATGCATGTTAACAACTAAGACAAACTCATATGAACCAAAGTCTGAGCCCTTTCACACACAGCAGCTCAAACACAACCAAAACAACCATTTATCGACCAAACCCAGAAGGGAAAGCAACAATTTCAGAGTTCAGCAAGTAAAACAAAAGGAGCAGCAACTAGCCTGGCCTGCTAAAAAGCTAATGCTAATGAATACCCAGCAGCAATAAAGTAAAGTAAGGCGAGGATCCTACCTGTTCCGGTGATCCAGGTGTGAATGATGAGACTGAAGCAAGAGCCAAGCTATATTTATATGGTTTCATCATGATTGATTGAGGAAGGGTGGGACATATTTCTATTACTAAAACTTTAGATTTTCTAATGACTAATTTAATAGTTGATCATTTACATCAGAGCTGTACACATCATTTCTGTATATATTTGACCATGTTTATTTGTGTATATGAATGCCCTCTCCGTTGGTTTAGGCCACAGTCACGTGACAAAGTCCAGCCCTGAGGAAGGGGCGGGATGTGGGAATGGAAAACTGAGGAAGTTACATAAAGTTAAACCCAAAACATTTAGGAGACATTTAAGAAACATCTAAGCATATTATGGAGCAATCTGAAAAAGGGAAGCTTTTTCCATGTAATTGTAAATACTCATGAAGCAAAAAATAAAAATTTAAATCAAGGTTTATCCCCAGCTTTACTTGAACATTTCCGTATGTCCTAAAACTACAGTGAACAAATAAACAAACGCTTCCTGTACGCATTTCACAATAAAATGTCAAACCTGAGTGACTTTTATTATAAAAAGTCAGCAGGATGTTTTGAATTTGTATTGACAGTAACTTAACTTAACAACAATCTAAAACATCAAATTCAGATGCTCTGAATAAACTAATCACAGCTAAAATGTGTTTATGCTATAAAAAAAAAGATAACCTCATAGTACAATATTGTGTTGCTGTACTGCTAAAATTAATACTGCGGAAATGGATTTTATGAAAACTTTATGGGCCAGTGGAATACCGATTGATTTCCATTGTTTTTTTTTTTTTNTTTTTTTTTTTTGTTTTTTTTTTGTATTTTTATTTTATTTTATTTTATTTTGTATTGCATTTGATGTTATGCGTCATGATCCACGGAATCCCAGAAAAAGAAAAGAATTTTAAAAGTTACATTCAAAAGTTATAAGCCAAACCGTGAAAGTGATTATTACAGCACCATCATCAGGTCGATATGTGTAATTTTATTTTAGAGAGTAGTGGGTGACATTATGAATCAATCTGCTAAGTTTGGTTAATGTTTGTCATGTGGTTTCTGATATAAAATACTTATTCATCCGGAAAAATCTGCTGGTTTTTCATAATTTTTATGAAAACCACTTGTCAGATTGGTAAGAAACGTCATAGCACACCGAATAGGATCAGGCCACATGTTTTGATGTATGATACATGGGTCTCGGACCAATCATGCAAAATTTTGACCTATAATAACAAGAAGTCTTGAAGATAGTAGTGTGTGCGCCTTGCATTCTGCAAGCACTAATGAACTGTGGGTATATTACCTGCTCTGTGCAGCAGAGGGTGATATGTCATAATTGAGTTGCTATCTTGCTTTTACTTTATTCCACAAAGGCAGGCTTGTGTTACAGCTTCACACCCCACCTTCATCATTTTTCTTTCATAAATCTTCAGCATGAATGACCAAATCATATTCCTATTCATATTATTAATGTTTTATCTTACAGGATCAAGTCAGTATCATTAGGATATAGTATAATTATTATTATAGATAACTTTGTAATCCTACTTTGTACATCACTCTTATGTTGCTGTAATACATTGTGTAAGCACAGAAGCATGTTATTGATATCTGGGATTTTGGCTATATGAGACTCATGAGAATCTTGCAGAATAAAACTAATCTTGGAAAAATATTTCAGAAACAGCTTCTTAGCATCTCGGCAAGTACTAACAAATCACAGATGTTAGATGATAACCTACTAAATCTATCTTTTTAATTATTATTATTATGCCTTTATGAACTCATTCAAAACCTACCATCGAAAGCCTATTATTTGACAAATGGAAACTCTGTGTTTATTCATGTATGTATTTAATTTGTCATTAACTTGAGTTGATTAAAATAAAGGGCTCTTTACTTTGCTGCATTGATGTTACTATTGTTGTTGTTGTTGCTGCTGTTATAGGAGTGAAAGAGATTGACATCGCAGCCACACTGGAGCACATCAGAGACCAGAGACCTGGTCTGGTCCGCACCAAGGTAACATGTCTGTGTGTGTGTGTATATGGTGTGTATTTATGAACCTAAGTAAGAAACAAGATTATATACTGTAAACCATCTGTCTGTTCTATTTGAGTATTTTCTGGATCTATAATCAATATCATAACCCAAATTTCTTCTTCTGTCTATCACCATTCTTCTCTCTCACACCTTTCACTTTAATATTTCTTGCACCTCCCTCTCTTTTTATATCTCCCCATCTCTCTCTCTCTCTCNCCCCCCTGCTCTTCCTGTTCCAGGACCAGTTTGAGTTTGCTTTGACAGCAGTGGCTGAGGAGGTGAATGCCATACTGAAAGCCTTGCCGCAGTGAGCTACAGCAACCGAGGACACACTCACAGACACACACACAAGTACACACATTCATAAGAAGGTACTCTTTCTATCAAATCATATGACCATTGCTTTAAACAAAAATTTGTTCTGCCACACATTGAACAGAGCTTTTACTGCTCTAGTTTTTATGATTTTAGGACATTTGGAAATTACTTAATATCAACCCC
>VXCM01005217.1:33097-54383 GCA_014773175.1 Lucifuga dentata
AAAAAAAAAAAAAAAAAAAAAAAAAAAAAAAAAAAAAATTAAATGTATTTTTTAATTAATTAAAATCTAACTTATACCTGTTTGTGGTACTTATATTTCTAAATTTACTCCTGTTTGAACAACCATCAGATGTGCACTGACAGTGACTAACAGTACACATTGTGCCAATGTGATTCCAGCAGATTCCACATCAGCTTTTTTTTCCTGAGCAGCACAGCACAGGAAGCTGTTTGTTGTGTGGTCTCAGAATCAGAAAAGATAGAACACACTTTTGTGTTGTAACAATGAAGCTTCTTACTGCCATCTGATTCAGTATTTAAATATTTTCATTATCCCATTTTACTGGAAATGATACTAAGACCAGCATAGTTACTTCCCAGACAAGAAGGATGCTCAGTAGAGCTCATACCTCCTCCAAAGCCAAACAAACCTGAACAAAATTTGTCTTGGTTTAATAATTTACTCGCCTAAATAGAAAGAAAACTATTTTAATACTAACAGGACTGAATTGCTTTATTGATAATAAAGCAATTCGATAATAAACAATAGCTTTTTTTTTTTTTTTTTAATTATCCAGATCTGGACCAAATTGCATCAAATGATAGTTATCATGTGATAAATATGCCTGATTGTTTTCATTGAGATTGGTGTATTACTTTTTAAGAAATTGACAAAAATATGGAAAAATGCCCTATCTCCAAATGTTAACAAATCATTTAAAAAATTCCTGGATCTGTCCTTGGATCTGGATCTGGACCAAAATTTAATAGGTTTTTTTCCTTGGTTCATGTCCCACCCTTCCAGCAAGTTTCATTAGAATTGGTGCAGGATTTTTTGGAGTAAGCCTGCTAACAGACTGGGATGAAAACATTACCAAAGTAAAGGTAATACTTGGCTGGTCCACCTGTAGGTGGCATAGCTAAGTATGATTAAACAGTCATCAAAATGAGAGTTGGTACAGTTGACTTTCAGAAGCTTCAGTCACCAAACATGATGATTATTGCTTTGCTGCTGTTAAACATTCCAACATTCATGAAGAAAATGTTGCCTGATGGCAATCTGATCGAGTCAGACAGCCATCTTGCTGATTCACAAAGAAATTATGATTCATTTTAATTCTGTGATATTGTGTGTTTAGTAGAATCCTGTCTTGTGTGGGTTGATTTCCAGTGGGTTTTCATTTATGGGGTTTGCCTGTGCGTTGACAACATGATTGCTTGCTTTGAGTACTGATCATTTTCTAATGGACGCTATGCTCTGACCAATGAGAACTCTCTCTCTCCCTCTCTCTCTCTCTCTCTCTCTCTCTCTGTCTCTCTCACACAGACACACACACAGATACAAAAAACTTAGTTTGGGTTCTGTCTTCTTCTGTGTCGAGACTGTGATTAATGTACATAATTCATCCTGATGATTGTGTGTATATTTCATGTGGCAAACAGACAGAAAATAACTATAAAAAATGTATTTTTGACTTGATCTGAATAAATTTGTGACGTGATGCAGCAAAAAGCTGAGTGCTCCTTTTCCAACAAAAGAACTTGTTGTGCTGAAAGAGTGTGTGTGTGTGTGTGTGTGTGTGTAAGTTGTGATTTCATGTGTCAGCAACAGAAATACCAGAATGTTTCCTGATATTTTAACTTTTGACAAGTAAAAATAGAAAATTGTCCTTATAATATTGTAATTATTGTCAAGATATTATTTAACCTTGATTAATTAATTTGTGGTGTTTAATCCTCAATTCTTTGGTATAACCTTAAAGATTCCTGTTGCAAACAAAAACAATCATAAATAGATACACAGCAAAAAGGCAGAAAATGAGAACTTTTTCATTGCTTTATATACTTCAAAGAAATTACCTCATGCATCAATTTCCACTTCCAACAATTGTTTACAGTAGTTCTTCAAATGCTGTAATGTCCTTCACTGTATACAATGATTCTTACAGTATATCATACCTGCCAGTTCCTGTACCTGCTGTGGTTTAATCCTGTGTGTTTTCCTCACAGCAAATTGTGTCGAAGTTCAGTTAAAGCATGTTTTTTTTTTAATGTAGAGATGATTAGAACTGTTTTCATGATTCAAAAAACAAAGATTCCAGTCTTTCTTTGCAGAATGAGCGATGTATGCACTCCCTCTCACACATAACAAATACATGATGTATCTCATACTTTTAAATAAAAGTGTCTTTCAGCAGGTAGAAGCCATGGTGGGCAGTGAGACAAATGCATCATTGGCGTTAACCTTTGACCTGCAGGGGTAGATGTACAAGAATAAGGATTACAAAGCAAGAGGAGAAATGTAGCAAGTAATGTGTCATCAGTAATGACAAACAGGCATGAAGAAGAAATGAGTCTGAGCATCTAATCTGTGTGGATCTTTGGGGGAAGGGCAGGAGAAAGAATGATTAACAGAATAGTAGATGCTGCAGGTTCAGATTTGTTCTTTACCTCAGGGTGGGGATACGACAGAGCAGCACGAGCCAATCAGGTTAGCTTGTGAAGGCCTCGAAGTCTGAGTCTGAAACAGGAAGCAGGAAGTATAAGACACCAAAAACAGGGAAAAACTGAATTAAAATAATGTGGTACTAAATCCTCACAAAACTTCCCCCATTTCTTATTTAAATTAGTTATGAATGGCACATAAGTAGCCTCCATAAACAGAATATTTATACTTTTAAGGCTGCTGCATGTCAGTTTTTGGTCTTGCACAATATTTTGAGAATTATCTTGATATTAAAAATGCATGAGGCTTGCTGTGTCATATCACTGAGATTTTTTTTTTTTTTTTTTTNTTTTTTTTTTTTTTTTTTACTTGTTTTAAGAAAATACTTTATCTCTACTATATAGCTCTAAAACAAAGTGTGGGTTATGGAAAATTTGTTGAAAAATCGTCCTTCAAGGAGAAAACACACATTCTATGTAGCTTTTCAAATACACTGATTAAAAATAATTATCTGCAAACTGTCCTGCAGCTTCAGAAGAAACGGATGCAGATAGACAGATGAGACAAAGACAAACACAATGATATACGGTCAATTTGAGGCGATGTAAATGGTCTGTCCTGAGACGGATGGACTAAGCAAATGAAAATTATTTGGTGCAGATAATATAATGTAGGTGAATGTTAATGTAATGAGTTCAAGGTAACTTTTAATATTCCTGGAAGAGAAATCTAGTTTCCCACAAGAGCATCAATATTATTATTGACACCAATGTAATGCGTTCATACTATAATTCATTCAGCATTACCTCTCAGTGGTGTGTATCTGATGTTAATGATCAGAGAGAGAACGAGGAGGAGTAATCCAGAGTATAGAGCAGTGTGATTACTATTATTATTATTATTGAATGAAATTTGTGTAAATAGCTGGACAATGCATTTCTTTAAAAAAAAAAAAAGCCTAAAGAAAAATCAAGTATTCCAACTCCTCTTTTGATTGAATCTTTATTTGTTATTTTCCCGTTAAAACAATCTGAAAACATCAGCATATGGCAAAACACATTGATATGTACATTTTATGAGAGAACTCCCACGCTCTTTCTCTCTCACTCCCTTGTTCTCTCTCTCTCCTCAACAGTAACGGTTTGAAGAGGAGAAATCAAACACATTCATCGAAATGACATTCAAATGTTGATTTGCTCTTGTGCTGGAGCTGTGAGCAAAACAACTCGTCATGTAAAATACATCAGACATAAAAAATATATATATATATATATACTGCCTGCAATAAGATGATTAATAACACTGACACATAATATTTAAAAAGTAGTAAAAAATATTTCTTTAATACATAATGCTGGTAATTGTAATTATTTTTAACACCTTTATGTTTTGGCACCAACAGGTCATCCTGCTACTTTTAGCTTTATTTTGTGTTATATTCATTCATTATATTTCATTATATACTCCATGTATTTTCTCTCTCTCTCTCTCTCTCTCTCTCTCTCTCTCTCTGCAGAGAAAACAGACAAGTNGTATTTTCTCTCTCTCTCTCTCTCTCTCTCTCTCTCTCTCTCTGCAGAGAAAACAGACAAGTACCAAATATAAAAGATTTCTGTTCTAATTATATACAGTGCAATATAACTGTGGTTTACCATCAGTCAGGCTATGCCAAGTATATATAGTTATATTATAGTTAAGTAACTGGACATGAATTGTAGTCGAATACCCCGGTCTAAAATATGGACAATCTGATCCTGAAAGCTGTGTGTTTCTTGTCATGTAGGTGTGTGTACACTACTGAGTCTTGCCCACTAGAGGTTGCTCTCGTGCTGTGCCATGCATCAGTGGAGGGGCTGTTTGGTCGTGCCAATATACAAATCTCTACACACCTCGCTGCACTGATTAGCGTACAGAAGATCGCTCCGCTGATGTTTAAGAATGCGATCTTTAGGCTGGACTAAGCGCTGTCTAAGAGTGCTGCTGGGTTTGACAAATAATGGAATGTTGTGTTTGGAGAAAACCCTCAAGTGTTAAGTGTGACATTAGTCTCACACATTCCTTTTGCCAGTCTGAAGAAATTCCACAGCAGGGTCTGAAATGACCCAAACTCACACAGACACACTAGATGTCAAACACTGCTCAGTCTGCCACATCTAAATCCCTCCCTTTTTTTTTTGCCAAATTAACAACATATACATTTTAGTGTCTTGCATGTGTGAAACAAAACAATTTTAACTTTGAGCTGTACAGGCAGAATTTGTGGAAATCTCTGCTTTGGCAATGCAACAAAGAAAACCAGCAAAGCAACAACAGTTACACATGAATGCTGACTCATTGTGAGCTTTTATAGGTGCTGAGACTATATTGTGCCTGTGATTCGCTGAGGCACTGCTCCAAATTAAGTCTGCCAATCACATCACATGGCTGTAGTAAGCACACTGAGGTAAGAATAATCAATAAGGCAATCCAAATACACCAGTATACAGCCTACAGCCACATGCAGAAACACACACATGCACATGTTGCATTAGCACACAACACACCCACACTTGTTCTTCTTTTTCACACTATCATCAGTGTTTTTTGCTGCAGGTCTGAGCTCTGCTTCATTGCACTGCTGAGTATTTGCAGTAGATGAGGTATCCCTATGTAGACCCACATCTACCTTTCCCATCTTCCCCAAATTACCTCCAGGTCCTGAATCCCTTCCTCTCTGCCCATCCTCTAACTTCCTCTCTTCATCCTCCTCTTTTTCATTACCTGCTGCATTTAAGTTTTTAGCTATAATGTCCCCACCTCCTCTATGGTTCCCAGCTTTGTCAATCATGACCTTGGTCCCGCCCCCAGCACCTGATATGAAGTCAGTCGCAGCTGTTCTCTGGTGGGCTTCCATTTCTGACAGGCTGCATGCCAAAGCCATCTGCAGATCTTCATCGTCTTCGTCATCCACATCGCCTCCCACTGTCCCGCCGTAGTGAATGAAGGGGGCAGAGCTAAATGACCGCTGTGTTGCTGCAGAGTAAGGGTTGAAGCGAGATCTGTGGAAGTCAGCGGGTGATCGTGTGTGTTGGAGACGTGGGTTCTGAGGTGTAGCATGGGGCTGTTGCTCTCGTCGGCTGAGCTCCAGTGCGAGAGCCATTTCATCCTCCACGCCTGGAAACAACACACAACACAACAATGCAGCTTTTTACATGTACAATTATCATCCATAACAAATGAGGACATATGTATGAGCTGAAAACACTTGTACCATCATTTTGAGTTCAATACAACACTAAAGTTAACATATTAAAACTGTACACTATGCTGACACCACAGTAAATACTTTTTTTTTTTTTTTTTTNTTTTTTTTTTTTTTTTTTTGAAATTACACACTTTTGACATGTCATGGTGTGGCTGCTATCTGTGTTGACTCTAAACTAAAAACCTCTTTATTTTGCATGCAGAAGCAGGTTTGTTAACCGGTTTAGGTAAATTTATTTGATTCACTTTGAGTTTTTAATAATGTTATCTTTGGAGCTGTTTGACTCAACGCTGTACTAAAGTTGTGTTGATACAATGGTGTCGCTTCTATAATATGAAAAAAGTAAAGGATTTGTACTGTACATTAGTGTATGTAAGCTTACCATTAATTAGGACAGACTTTAGCACCCCATCTTCCTCAATCTCTACTCTTTCCTGTCCATTCTCCTTTATTCTGTAAGCGAGAAAAATACACGTTATTTCTTAGCCAAAAATACCTCCACCTTTTCTTTTCCACTGTTATGGACTGCGATGGATGGATGGATGGATAGATAGATAGATGGAATGGTGTGTGCCTCTTGTGGCCCACACTAGAACTATATACATAAATACGTTAAAAAGAAAAAAAAATAATTACATCTAAAATATATTTTTTTAAATGAAACTGTCTAAAAAGGTCAGAAGTTTTCAATTAAGGCTTTTCCACTTGGATGTTAAGTGAGAAATTCTGCAGTTTGTAAAGTTTAAACTTTCTGGATTCCAAACACTTTGCTTTTATTTCTCAGAGACAAAGAATGGATGCATGGATGCACACCTACCTGTAAGACTGTATATTTAATACAGATTTCACTTTAGAGGATTAAAAAAACCCAAAATAAACACCNCCCCCCAAAAAACCCACAAAAAAAAGACATCTCGTGAAAGATTTGAAAATACAGTACTATATAAGCAGGTTTGGGATCTTTGATAGGACATTACATACTTCTTGGTGGTGGTTCGTTTGCCGTTTACGATGCGAGTTGAGGTGGAGACAGATTTGAAGTTACCCATCCCTCTTCCCATTCCATCCAGACCACCCATAGAAGAAGAGAAGGAGGTAAAGTCAACTGGAAGGGAGAAGAGAAGAGAAGAGAAGAGAAGAGAAGAGAAGAGAAGAGAAGAGAAGANAAGTCAACTGGAAGGGAGAAGAGAAGAGAAGAGAAGAGAAGAGAAGAGAAGAGAAGAGAAGAGAAGATGCTTAGCCTGATGCTTTGATGGATTCCTGGGTCCATTATTTTTTATGTAAGGACATTTTGGAGTGTATTATCATGCTTATCCCATGATCTTTTAATAAAGGAAAAGTCAGGCCTGTCTTATTGTCATTACATTTGCAAATTTGCTTGTAGTCAGTTTAACCCTGTTTCACTACTGACTGAATATAGTCTAGTTGCTATGGTTACATGCACTTCAATAACTGTGCTGATATTATTCTTTCAACTGTTTACCTCCTGTTGATGGGAAAGAGAAGAACCGACTAGGTCCGAGGCGAGTAGAGGAGGTTCCAAAGGATGAGAAATCATCTGAGGGGGACAGAGAAAGAGAGAAAAACAAAAATACAAAGTGCTTTTTCAGATTAGGATGTGAAAACATGTTTTGTTCAGAGAGAATCCATCTTTGAATTTTTCAAAGACCACTCAAATTTAACAGAGAATTTAACAAAATAACAGAATTTCAACTTAGTTACTTTGATCATGATATTTACCCTTTCCCCATGCAACACTTCTGTAACAAATTCTCCACTCTCTTAAATATAATGTTTCTAACTTACCAAAGAAACTCGCAAAGGGATCCTGTCCACCAAAAAACTCTCTGAACACCTCATCTGGACTGCGGAATGTGAATGTGAATCCTGGGAAATCTGATGAAAAGTCTGAGGTGGAGGAACCTGGGAATTGAAGAGGTCAGGGTCGGTGGGTGGGTGAGGCGATTGGAGAGTAGTTATAGAAGAGAAAGTGAGGATAGAGGAAAATGGGAAGGGGAAGAGAGGGAGGAGTGAAATTGGCAGTTGTGTGAAGTGGGAGAGAGAGAGGAAAGATGGGGAAAAGGAGGAAGACAAAATTGGGGAAGGATTAAAAACATTGTTAAGGGTTAAAAAACACTTTAACAAAACTTTCTACAAAATTTTATACCTGGGTGTCGCATTCTGTCATTTCCATATCTGTCATACTCCTCCCGCTTACTCGCTGTAGGAAAAGAAGCGTATCAATATGGAATGCAAATCCAGAGACATCAGTACATTTCTCTGTTTTATACTCATACAGCATCCCACACTCAGACAATAAATTCATTGAAAAATATCATGGTTCTAACAAAAAAAAAAAGCAATACATTTTAAATTTAAAATTCAATGAGTGNGAAAAATATCATGGTTCTAACAAAAAAAAAAAGCAATACATTTTAAATTTAAAATTCAATGAGTGGTTCCTTGAAAATTCCAAAATTTCCTTTGAAAATTTATGGCACAGTGTAAAAAAAAACTATTTTGCAGACAAGTCCTGGCTTACTGTCAGACAGAACTTCATAAGCTTCAGCAAGCTCCTTGAACTTTTTCTCTGCTTCCTCCTTGTTGTCTGGGTTTTTGTCTGGATGCCATCTCAGGGCCAGCTTCCTGTACCTGAACACACAGACACATGTGTGTGTGTTACATACATGTAACACACACACAAATAAAACATTTGAAGATCATTGAGAACATTGTCACCTCTGCATTATCAGAGGTGACATGGATCTCAATTTTTCATGCATTTATTTTCTACTATGGAGGGATGTGTGTTCAGCAATGTAAGAAATTTAAAGTAGTAATGTATTATATATACCATTAATGTTTGGGTCTATAAAGCCCCTTGAGGTGCTATATATGATACTAGGCCCGAGAAATAAACACAAATTGACTATACAACTTCTCCATATTTTTAATACCAGAATTTCCTAAACCTGTTTTCAAATAGTATATAATTTATAATTTAGGCAGAGTACTAGTATTACTGTACAATCACAGTAAAATTTACAGCACCAAAGACCACGTCAAAAACTTCATTTCATACTCTAGTAAAATATTGTTTTGTAGTATAAAGAGTCTTCCAGTATACTTACGCCTTCTTGATGTCATCCTGAGAGGCTGTTCTGGACACTCCCAGGATGTCATAGTAATCCACCATGCTGCTGCCTGTCACTCCACACAACCCCAGACTGGAACAACAAAACATCAGTAAAATTTTCAAGTCAAAAAATACATTTTTTTTTCATCTGATAGCAAAAAAAAAAAAAAAAAAAAAAAAAAAATCTAACTTTTAAAATTTTTTTGTTGTTATTACACATCAAATTTTCACTTATGAAAATGTTTTGTCCCAGTAATGAAAAGCTAGGATTTGGACTTTCAACTCCAAAACAAAATATGAACAATTTCTTTTTTGTCTAATAAAACAGAAAACTGAGGGTAAATCAAGTTTAAATACTGTATGAAACAGAAAACAAACAGAAAACAAAAAACTAAGAACAGAAAACAGAAAACTGAGGGTAAATCAAGTACTGTCACTGTATGCAAGAAGAAATTCTAAAACTTTTATATATATATACATATATATATATATATATATGTGTGTGTATATATGTGATTTATGTATGTTATTTTATATCTATATATATAAAAAGGGAGGGAGATAATATATATAGATATCTATAGATATATCTATAGATATATATATATAGATATCTATAGATATATATATAAATCGTTGTCTCAACTAAAATATTACTCATGTGACATAATATTTTGGTCATATGTAATGTAATCACACATGACCAAAATATTATTCACGTCACATGAGTAATATTTTTATGAGTAATAAAATGAGAGACAATTTTATGAGTAATAAAATGTAAACATATGACATGAGTCATGTCATATGTTTACATTTATGTAGAAATTAAATAATAATACCCCAACAGCAACACTCAGAGATCCATGTCATGAGTGGACTGCTTCAGGGTCTGTGGGGACTTCCAAAATGAGGTAAACTAACTAAACTTATCTGGGCTCCCCCCCCCCCCAGGGAGATGTGCCCACTCTGCGTGGACCACCAGGCTTTACTTTGTGTTATTTCCAGCCTCATGGCATCTAACACAACTGCTGCTATAACACGCAGCAGGCCTACACACCTACTGGGACGGACACGCACGCACACACAGACGCGCGCGCGCGCACACACAACCACACACAGGACACACGGTACATTTTTATTCAACAAATGTTTTGCATTTCGGTGACGATATTTGCTAATTATGGGAACGCTGGGCAACTTTAAAAGAAATCGTGTAGTCCATAGTCTTAAGGCATTGTAGGCTGTTCATTGTCGCTAGCCGAAACTGACCCAGTACCGACCTACCGTCAGAGCCTTTGGGCCCGGGCAGTGAGCAGATGATCCTCCGGTTCACCGGGTTGGAGAATGAATAATCTTACGGGATTTTCTCAGGAATACGCTGCGGTCTCTCCGTCACAGCCACGCAGACGGTCCTCCTTCCTCTGCCGATCTGTCTGCCTCTCTGCCGCCCACAAACAAACACTTCCACACGAGTGCCGTTATATCTCTGCGGGAAAATCACCGGGCCAGTCTATCCTGTCTAAGCTGGACCTGCTGCGTCACCATCAGCTGAGAGAAAAAAATAGAGCGTCGAGAACATGCCAGTGTTTGGAAACGTCATCGGAGCCGCCCTGCCCCCCACTTCTGCCTGTTTCTCTGAGATAACCTGCCGAAAAAACGGTAACTTCAAACTCTAGATGTCCGTACTATGGCCTAAACCAGATAATCCATTACGAAACAATAATAGTCATAATAACAGAAAAAAAGTGTCATAATAGAAAAAAAGAGTACACTGGCAGGAACCTTTTACAAACGCATTATACCACAGATGGTGCATGAATGTGCATGAGTTTTCTTAAACTTCTGTGAGCAAATAAAAGAGCTGTTGGGTATGACGATTTTATAATGCAGCATGCTGATCAACGTGAAATTTATAGTCATATTTCAAGAATGCATATTAAAGATTTTATAGCTGAATGTATTAATGGAAAGCCATTAAAATGTATTTTCACATACTTTTTCATCTTCCCCTTTACCTCTTTCTATTGTTAATCTTAATTTGTACAGCATTTATATAACTGTTGTTTAGCTCTTATGTATGTACATGAAATTTATAAAGTTATTAAACATTTTTAAAAGTAATATTCACATAATTTATTCAGTGATCTTTGCTCCCATCTGGTGGCCAAAGGAAGCAACTGCACACATTGAGCAGCACCATTTGAGGCTAAGGGGCACAATACAAAAAGGCAGGAACTTAGGGATAGGAGGGAGCATTTCCTCAGTAAAAGAATGGGAACTGTATGTTTTCACAGTGTGAAATAATGCAAAACATAACGGGAAAAAAATCTCCTTTCTAAGTAGCCAGAGCTTGCTAGTTTTCCAATGGAAATGTGAAGTGTTGCATTAGGCTAGATATGGTAGAGTGGATAGTAAACTAGCAGGAATGTGTAAATAGTAAATATATGACACAACATGTTTTCTATTGTCACAAACCATTATTAGCTGCTCTTCCGTTTGAGCATTTGTTGAGAAATTATTCTAAAAATATACATATATTACAAAATATTTCTTGGGCTGCATGGTCATCAGAGAGTACAGAAATGACCACACGTTCATTAAAATGGTTCATTATAACTATTTATTGACAATTACATCACCACCACATGTTATCGAATTATGCTGGGAATGTATTACGCTCATGATAACGTTTGGAATGTGTGATGGTAAAGCCGGTAAACAGCGAGCCCTTTAATACTCTTCTCCCTCTTCATCATCTTCTCCCAGGCTGTCGGTGCCAACCTCTTCATAATCTTTCTCCAGGGCAGCCATGTCTTCTCTGGCCTCTGAGAACTCTCCCTCCTCCATGCCCTCACCAACATACCAGTGGACAAAGGCCCTCTTGGCATACATGAGGTCAAACTTGTGGTCGAGACGGGCCCAGGCCTCAGCGATGGCTGTGGTGTTGCTCAGCATGCACACTGCCCTCTGGACCTTGGCCAGGTCTCCACCAGGAACCACTGTAGGAGGCTGGTAGTTGATGCCCACCTTGAAGCCTGTGGGGCACCAGTCCACAAACTGGATGGTGCGTTTGGTTTTGATGGCTGCAATAGCAGAATTGACATCTTTGGGCACAACATCACCACGATACAGCAGACAGCAGGCCATGTATTTACCATGACGAGGGTCACACTTCACCATCTGATTGGCTGGTTCAAAGCAGGCATTGGTGATATCAGCCACTGTCAACTGCTCATGGTAGGCTTTCTCAGCAGAGATGACTGGAGCATAGGTGGCCAGAGGGAAGTGGATACGGGGGTAGGGCACCAAGTTGGTCTGGAACTCTGTCAGGTCAACATTCAGGGCTCCATCAAAGCGAAGTGATGCTGTGATTGAAGACACAATCTGACCGATGAGCCTGTTCAGGTTGGTGTAGGTTGGCCTCTCAATGTCAAGGTTCCTGCGGCAGATGTCGTATATGGCCTCGTTGTCCACCATGAAGGCGCAGTCAGAGTGCTCTAGGGTGGTGTGGGTGGTCAAGATGGAGTTGTAGGGCTCCACCACTGCAGTGGAAACCTGAGGGGCTGGGTACACAGCAAATTCAAGTTTTGATTTCTTCCCATAATCAACAGAGAGTCTCTCCATTAACAGTGAAGTGAAACCAGAGCCAGTGCCACCGCCAAAGCTGTGGAAGATGAGGAATCCCTGCAGGCCAGTGCATTGGTCCGCCTGAAAGAAAAAATCATGGCATCATTTCCTTGGCTATATAAAACCCAACTCTCCCTAGCACAATCTGTAAAACCAAAAAGGTATGGAACAGCATGAAAAGTACAAATTTTGACCTATTTTTACAGCATTTGTTGTTTTATATTCTTTGAAATTGCAGGAGCTCCCTGAAATGGAGCCAGTGTGTTGAATTTTAACTAACCTAAAGAATAGATATTTACCAAATCTTTATCAAATAAACCAAAATGATTTTAGCTCAGAATTTTTATGAAAGAAGACACAGCTGCTTTGCGTGTTACTAATATTTTCATAAGACAGAAGTAGTCTATCAAAGAATTTCATTGCTGGTGAAATGCTTTGTGACGAGCACAATATCTTGCTTGCTTGCTTGTTGAAATGCTAAACCTGAGCAACTAATCTAACAAAGCTCTTTCTTACCAGTTTACGTGTCCTGTCCAGTACCAGATCAATGATCTCCTTGCCAATGGTGTAGTGTCCACGTGCGTAGTTGTTGGCAGCATCCTCCTTTCCTGTAATCAGCTGCTCAGGGTGGAACAACTGACGGTAAGTTCCTGTACGCACCTCATCTGTGAAAGGAACAAGTGAAGGCAAAGATAATATAACCAGTGTCAGTGAGTGAATGTTAGTTACTCACTAACTATATCACTAACATTCTACACATTTTGATACAAGGCACTATTCTGTTATTAGACTGCATTTCAACTGTATTGCTTTGCATTAAGTTGCAGATTGATTATAGGGTAGCATTAAATATTAATTAAATGAGCACATTAATGGTCATGAATTAAAATGTGATTTATTTATTTGTTCATTTATTTACTACTGTATATCCCAAACTTAAAAAAAAAAAATCCTAGGAATCACCTAAAATGGCCATCTTAAAATGATCACAATTAGGACATGTAATGTCATGTGTATGTACTGTACATGTATTTAAGTGACACTGACCAATGACAGTGGGTTCCAGGTCGACAAAGATGGCTCTTGGAACATGCTTCCCTGCTCCCGTCTCACTGAAGAAGGTGTTGAAGGAGTCATCTCCTCCTCCGATTGTCTTATCAGAGGGCATCTGTCCATCTGGCTGGATCCCATGCTCCAGACAGTACAGCTCCCAGCATGCATTGCCCATCTGGGCTCCGGCTTGGCCGACGTGCATAGAAATACATTCACGCTGATTACAAAAGAAGAGACAGGTAAGTAATGTCAAACAGGCTGTCAGTTCAAATGCAAGAAAACTGCAGTCTTAGTGTTGAAGTTAGACACATTTTTAACTTAAGCCTTACATGGAATTATTGCCTGACCCCAAAAGAGATTGTTTAGACATAACTGCATCAGCATTGACTTATACAATAGGGGATTTCCACAGTATGTACAAGAGCATATTAGGTTAAAGATGTTCATTTGAGGTGTTGTGTGTTTTTGTGTGAAACGTTTTCAGAAGTGAGTGCTATACTGCCCTCTGTATTCCATTTCCAATGTTGTCTTTCTTGTTTAATTAATTACAATCTTCGGCATGTCTCCATAGACAGGAAATAGCTTAGCTCATGAAAACTGGCCAAGAAAAGTAAGTGCCACTGACTGCCAAGTAATGCCTAAAAGAATTTTGAAGCTTCCATTAGCGTCCATCAAGCTTCCTTCAAAATGCTGGTCTGCTCTTTTGCATGAGCAGGTCAGCATTTTCATGATAGCCGAGTGCAGCTTTTGGAGTCCCCTGGCTAAAACCAAGGCTGTACTATGGAGTGTGGAAGGAGATTCCACTACATGCAGGCAGGAAGTGTATAAAGACGAAATCCATTTTTAAAACTCTCTTCTGCAATTTTTGGAGTTTTGGACCTAGTTTATGAGTTAGAACATAACTGAATCATACTGAGGTAGAGTATAGAGGACAGGCAGACCATGCCTCAGAGAGAAGAGAAAAACTTCCATTTCCTTTCCATCCTGTATCTCCTCCCTTTTGCTGCACTCCTCCCCTTTATTTTTCTCTCCTCCCCCATCCTGTCCAGCTGCATAGTGCTGTGTAACAGTCAGCGATCTCTCTTTCCCCTCTTTCTCTATCTCTTTCTCTCTCTCTCTCTCTCTCCTTTCTGTCTCTCCCCCTCCCCCTCTCTCTTTTCCTTTCTCATNTCTCTCTCTCTCTCTCTCTCCTTTCTGTCTCTCCCCCTCCCCCTCTCTCTTTTCCTTTCTCATTCTCTCTTTCCCATCTCTCCAGACCAAAAACCTCTTAACAGCTGCAAAATGGCTGCCAGCTTAGTATAGTTGCTAGTCCTGACCACTCCTCTTTTTTCAGTTCTTTCTGTCCGTCCCCAACTGCCACGATTACCCTGATCAATCCCTCTCAGTAAAGATCACTGTAACTCCTCAACAAAAACATGTTTAAACCTCAAATGACTAATGTTTTACACATTTTCTGCTTTTCCACTAACTGCAGTATATCAAACCAATATGAAAATGACAAAGCACTCCAACTCCTGAAGTTCCTGTCATATGACCCAGATTGCCCAATAGTACAGAAAAGATATGGAAAGGAACTTTTTAGTCTTATGTAATCATCCCTTTGCAATCCACTCCCTGAATTCTCAAGAGACATGCCGTAAACTTTTTCTTTAAATTTAGTTCAAAATGACAATCTAATAGAATAAAAGTGCTTTTGAATACATAACATTACAATCCCCAGCTGAAATCTTTTGAACATTGAAGAAATATGACATTTGTATTCTGTCTAGTACTAAGAAACAGAAGTACGAGGAAGCCGAAAGAAGAAGAGAGCGGGCTTTTTGAAGCTACGTCATCAGCCACGCTGTTACTCACCATTTTCTCTGCTTGTCCTTCGACTGACGTTAAGGATTCAGACACAAGGCAGAAGTGCGGAGGAGAGGCAGAGTCAGGGCTTATATAGGCAAGGATGTAGAGGGGGGAGGCAGGAAACCACAGCCAGCAGCTGCATAGCTCATTGGCGGGAGGGAACAGTAGTTTAAAAAAAAAGGGAAGTCCCTAGAACTGTGAGTCATGTTATCTCCCCTTGTGTTTATCTGCTTTGTCTCTTGTGTGAATATTTACAGCTTAAATATGCAAACACAGTTCTCTTTCACCTTTTGCCTTCCTTCCTATCGATTCAGTTCTGTCTTTCTGTCTCTCATGCTCTCTTTCTTTCTCCCCAGTGAGGCACATTTTAGAGTTCTTAAATTAGTTTAATTACATACAAAGCCACTGTGTCAGTAAAGAGGGGAATTTACCAGCAGCATGCAATATCTACACCGTCTGCAGACAAACATTACTCTACTCACACCTCAAAGACTGAGCTTGGATAGAATGTTTATGCATCTCCACCCACACACCCACCAACACACACATAGTTAACCACGTCTTAAATGAAGGGTTGAAAACGTGAATCTGAAAGAAGCAAAACCATGAGGTTCTTTATTCATGATTGGCGAAAAACATATGGTACTAAAAGATGGTCATCACAATTAAGATGACACAAATTACATGAAATGAACTGACATGGCACAATGCAGGATTTCATAATAATTACCAACTTTATTTTAGGCAGACAGGGGAAACATCATACTGACAAGTAATGCAACTGAAACGATAAATCTTTTCAGAATTGTCTCAGCCAGTTTTCTGTGCAGCATTGATGCCACTTTTTTTTTTTTTTTTTTTTNTTTTTTTTTTTTTTTTTTATCAGCCCCCTTTGGATCACAGAGCAGCAAGTCACAGACAACAGGGATCCTATTGTTGCTGCATGGCTGCTGTTTGAATATGAGGAGATACGCACAAGAGAGACTTGCTTTCTTTCTCTCTCTTGCTCTCACAGACTCACAGCTCACTGGTATAGAAACTGACATAGGAGCTCTTTCATAACTTACATTCCAATGGAACAGGATAGTGGGGGAGGGGAACAACAGACAGAGACGAAGCTTGGTCGACTTAGAAAGAGTATGGCACTGGTAGGAAATTGTCTGCAAAGCCTAAATGGTACAAAGTTTTTTTCTATGTTTCATCTGTTTTGATGATAATAGGGATTACTACAATATCTTGATTTGTGAACTATTTTTTTTTTTCATTAATTTGATGCTTTTCTCACTAGTCACTACAACACAAAACTAAATAAGTACCCCATGAGTAAACTATGAATAAATATTATTTAACTTTATCTGACAAAATGCAGACCTGAGTGTTGTCAGTACTCCTCTCCTTCATCATCTTTGTGGTCAGTGCCAACCTCTTCATAATCTTTCTCCAGGGCAGCCATGTCTTCTCTGGCCTCTGAGAACTCTCCCTCCTCCATGCCCTCACCAACATACCAGTGGACAAAGGCCCTCTTGGCATACATGAGGTCAAACTTGTGGTCGAGACGGGCCCAGGCCTCAGCGATGGCTGTGGTGTTGCTCAGCATGCACACTGCCCTCTGGACCTTGGCCAGGTCTCCACCAGGAACCACTGTAGGAGGCTGGTAGTTGATGCCCACCTTGAAGCCTGTGGGGCACCAGTCCACAAACTGGATGGTGCGTTTGGTTTTGATGGCTGCAATAGCAGAATTGACATCTTTGGGCACAACATCACCACGATACAGCAGACNTGCCAACCTCTTCATAATCTTTCTCCAGGGCAGCCATGTCTTCTCTGGCCTCTGAGAACTCTCCCTCCTCCATGCCCTCACCAACATACCAGTGGACAAAGGCCCTCTTGGCATACATGAGGTCAAACTTGTGGTCGAGACGGGCCCAGGCCTCAGCGATGGCTGTGGTGTTGCTCAGCATGCACACTGCCCTCTGGACCTTGGCCAGGTCTCCACCAGGAACCACTGTAGGAGGCTGGTAGTTGATGCCCACCTTGAAGCCTGTGGGGCACCAGTCCACAAACTGGATACTCCTTTTGGTCTTAATGGCTGCAATGGCCACATTGACATCTTTGGGCACAACATCACCACGATACAGCAGACAGCAGGCCATGTATTTACCATGACGAGGGTCACACTTCACCATCTGATTGGCTGGTTCAAAGCAGGTGTTGGTGATATCAGCCACTGTCAACTGCTCATGGTAGGCTTTCTCAGCAGAGATGACTGGAGCATAGGTGGCCAGAGGGAAGTGGATACGGGGGTAGGGCACCAAGTTGGTCTGGAACTCTGTCAGGTCAACATTCAGGGCTCCATCAAAGCGAAGTGATGCTGTGATTGAAGACACAATCTGACCGATGAGCCTGTTCAGGTTGGTGTAGGTTGGCCTCTCAATGTCAAGGTTCCTGCGGCAGATGTCGTATATGGCCTCGTTGTCCACCATGAAGGCGCAGTCAGAGTGCTCTAGGGTGGTGTGGGTGGTCAAGATGGAGTTGTAGGGCTCCACCACTGCAGTGGAAACCTGAGGGGCTGGGTACACAGCAAATTCAAGTTTTGATTTCTTCCCATAATCAACAGAGAGTCTCTCCATTAGCAGTGAAGTGAAACCAGAGCCAGTGCCACCGCCAAAGCTGTGGAAGATGAGGAATCCCTGCAGGCCAGTGCATTGGTCCGCCTGAAAGCNGTGCCACCGCCAAAGCTGTGGAAGATGAGGAATCCCTGCAGGCCAGTGCATTGGTCCGCCTGAAAGCATGAACATGTAAATCATTTACATGTATTCTAAAAATAACAATGTTTAAATACAATGTAAACATGTTATAAGAACTCTCTCACCAGTTTACGAGTTCTATCCAGCACAATATCAATGATCTCCTTGCCAATGGTGTAGTGTCCACGTGCGTAATTGTTGGCAGCATCCTCCTTTCCTGTAATCAGCTGCTCAGGGTGGAACAACTGACGGTAAGTTCCTGTACGCACCTCATCTGGAGAACAAAGAAGCAATATGAAGTCATTATTGGATAAATGCTCCCAAAGTTAAATCAACATCTATACCTATGTATTACAGTGCTTCACAACAAAATGAGTACTGAAATTTGTTTTTCATCCACTCATATGTTCTTTTTTTTTTTTTTTTTTTNGAGCAAATCTTCATATTTTAACCAGGTGTTTGACTTTTTAATTTACTGATAAGATCTTAATGAAACACTTTAATATAGGGCATCCTTGTGTTTTTTTATTTTCATACATTTTGACAAAATTTGCTTTATTTTAATGCTCATTTTACCTTTTAACAAAGTTTCTTATGGTATTTCAAGTTCAAAGAATTATAACTTTGCACAAAAAAATCCAACAACACCCAACCCAGAATTTATTCTCTGGAAAAAAAAATGTAGCTGTGTCCATATATTGAAAGTGACATTTTATTCAGTCATTCTAATATTATATCAGGTATTTAAGTGACACTGACCAATGACAGTGGGTTCCAAGTCAACAAAGATGGCCCTTGGAACATGCTTTCCTGCTCCTGTCTCACTGAAGAAGGTATTGAAGGAATCATCTCCTCCTCCGATTGCCTTGTCAGAGGGCATCTGTCCATCTGGCTGGATCCCGTGCTCCAGACAGTACAGCTCCCAACATGCATTGCCAATCTGAGCCCCAGCTTGGCCCACATGGATGGAGATACATTCACGCTGCAACAGTGAAACAACACAGTTCAGTTAAAAAAGGCACGTTTATAGTTTTTTGAAATGGATTAAATTTGCTGTTGCCACCTTCAGTAACAGTTATATTCTATATGTTATACTCTTAAATGTAGATGAAAAAATCGTCTTTTTTGTCTGATTATACAACATCTCACTACTTTTCTCACTATTGCTATTAATTAAATAATTGGAAAATAATCATCTTCAGTTTTCCCAACTACAGAAATATCTCTTTATATTATGCTAGAGTCTAAGGAAAACCCACTTAAGTTTCACAGCAAGTAGAAATATTTTACCATAGTTTATCTTTCTTCTCCAATGTCCAGGTATCAGGATGAAGAACGTAGTGCTGGAGATACTTGTGTTCCTCTGCTTTTATATAGCTTAAGGTGAACAGTGATTTGATCTGAGTTGTAATCAGAGAATTCACTGATGAGACCAAGATAACATCATCCGCTCCACAAGCAATGCACAATGCAAAAGGAGGTCACCACCCTATTCTTTGTGTGTCTGCCTGCATATTTTGTGAGTGTGCATGTACACCTCATATTTCAAAAAGGTTATGTTCAGAGCGCTGGATGAGAAGAAGGCAGCCCATTATATTTTCACTCCACAGTTTCTAATATCTTGGCATGATTTCATAATTTTGCCTATGACAGGTTTTGGAGTTGGATTTAAATTTTAGGAAAATGCTGTTTCAGCTGAGTTTGTCAAAGGTTAAAGCTGACTATGATTACTATGATTTCATCATTAGCAAACCAAAAGACATGGTTGAAAACATAACCTCCTTGGCAGAGGTAAAAAGAGCTGTACTTAAAGTGTGATCTCAAATTAGATTCTCCTCTGAAAAAGAGCTCTGCATACACTCACAGAAAAAAAGCATAAGAATCACATTTGAGGCTTGAATCTGATCTGAATCCCTATAAACTGCATTATAGTTTTACTTACTGAATGCATTGTTAACTTACTTTCTTTCCCACACTCTGAAGTTGAAATGAACTGTCAGTCTTTAGAAAACACGACAATATATATGAGACCTGCTCCTCCTCCTTCCCTGTTGGTTCTTTAATCCCCTAGGACAGTAGAGAAACTGAATATGTTTGAATCACCTCAATAGGTGTCAGCTGACTGAATGGTGTGAACAGCCACTATGAGCCACTATATTTGCCTTCCAGTTTCATTACATGCAGCACCCTGTTGAGATTGTTAAACTCTGTAAGTCTTTCAAGTTAAAAAAGGTTGCATGCAGCAGGATTAGGTTATTTTAAGTAGCAGTGGAGTAGAAACCTGTTTCAGCTGGCAGAAGTTGTTTATTGTAACACAGATGCAGAATGTTCAGCTCTGTGACATTTCAAACGAGTCAAGCTACTTCTCAGGCCAGCATACATGCACCAGAATATCAAATGTGAAGAATCTACAGGTATACAGTGGAATCTACGGGTATACACGGGAATCTACAGATATACAGTGTATAAGACAATGAAATAGATGATTTACAGCTTTGTAATATTTTGTGGTGAGGTATGAGTCCATCACTCACAAATGACATGTTGATTTTCTTAATGTATTTCCTACTTTATTGCTAACAGCAAGCATACCAATAACACAATGGTCAGTGCTCACATATGGAAAATAAAGCAATCCAAAACTAATGAATTATTTCCCCATCATGGAAACCAACTGAAGTAACCCTGAGGTTGTTCCTGGCTTGTTGCCATATTTGTGGTGGCTAGAGAGTGAAGAATGATACAGCTTCAAATATACTATGATTCAGTTAAAAGCTAGTTTCTGTCCTGAGACTTTAGAACTCCTCAATAGTTAATTATTGATATATTCTAGGAACACAAGCAACTCTTAGAACACTAATGTATAAGCTGTATGCTATGCCAGGTCAAAGTAGAGCATTTTGGCTGCATTTTGTTGACTTAATCATTGTATTTGTCAGTGTGTGTTTTTTTTTTTTTGNTTTTTTTTTTTTTTGTTTGTTTGTTTGTTTTTTTTTACCAAAGAGTAGATGGGTGAATAATAATATATAAACAATATAGCAAATAGAAACTTGATATTTTAACTCTAGCATTCATCCAAAGATAGATGGGGCTATGTTAAACATTCTTCTTCTTCTTTTTCTTTTTCTTTCGGCTTTCCCTTCAGGGGTCACCACAGCGAATCATCTGCCTCCATCTAACCCT
>VXCM01005218.1:0-12500 GCA_014773175.1 Lucifuga dentata
AAATGATTGTCAGTAATGTTACATGTATGAAAATTGAATATATTAGGCTCAAACATGTAAAACGGAGGTATGGTCCTTTAAAGGATCTGGGTCCTCCTGCATCTGCAAACTCAGAAAGCCAACAGGAAGTCAGTGAATTGCTTTATTGAGTTTCCTGGACAAGTTTAACAACAGGCCCACTTAAAAAAAAAAAAANTAAAAAAAAAAAAAAAAGGATTTCATTTAAAATGTCCACAAACTCCTGAAATGAATCCGTGAAGAGTCACAACAAGAGTCGCTTTCCCTTTTTAAGCTCCTGGCTGCAGGTCAACAATTCATCAACAGGAAATCAGAAAAGGAGGAAACGGGCTGATACTTCAAAAAGGGACGAGTATTATCCTCAACAATAGTCACAGTAATAGATTGCTCGAGTAGCGTGTATTGCACGTGTGTACACATATATGCACTTATATACATGTGAGTCAGCGAGGAGGAGACGAACGTGTCGCTGCAACAGGAAAGCATCCGGGTAAAAAAAAACCGACAGCACAAACGGAGAAGAGGCAGGAATGTGATTGGTTCAAACAAAACGGCGTTCCGATCGTCAGTCACGACCCGGACGAGAGGAAGATAGAAGAACGGAGAGAACAGGAGGACAGAGAGAGAGAGAGACAGAGAGACACGCTGATGCTTCACCGCCTGTTGCCCCCCCCCAAAAAAAAACNGAGAGAGAGACAGAGAGACACGCTGATGCTTCACCGCCTGTTGCCCCCCCCCAAAAAAAAACAAGTCTCCTGGAAACCTCCGTGTCGTATCAGGACGCCACATTTACACCACGGTGTCAAACATGTCAGAAATGTACAGTATTTATACTCATAATTATAGTGTATGAGTGTGAACTTCACTGTAGTGTGTGTGTGTGTGTGGGAGAGGAAACTTCAGACACTGGGAGGTTTCATCACCATGACAACACAATCACATCTCGACGTCATGAATGTTGTAGTTTTGAGTTTTTGCTGAACTGAAGTTAGGTTAATGAGTTTAGTGAAACCACGTGACCCAGTCGGCCATTCTGGCTCCTGCTCTGAGCGTTCTCGTGCGCTCGTGCACGTGCTCTGGCAGCCGCGCACGACCAAGCAGCAACCGTCCTTCACGTCGATGATTTGGGTGAAAGTAAACTCGACTCGTTTCTCTGCGAACCGCTCGACGCGACTGCGGAAACTTTTCCAGGAACTCGGAAACTCCACGAGTCTCACGACTAGAGGAACGTGGAGTTTTTCCTCAAACGTTCCCGCTGAGGAACTTTTCTACTGGCCAGAAGCGAACGTGACGCAGAACTGAATGGAAAAAACTCCACAACCCTGCCTTGATTGATGTTGATTAATATTTCTGACATTTAAAGGAGCATACCAGTGATTTTGCAAGTTTTAACCCAATAAACACCGCCCACACACCCATTACATTACTGATAGCCATCGCTGTGATGGATTATTTATCAGACATGTTTCACGTCTCTACATGTTGATTTTTACAGCGTACTGGAATGAACCTTTTCACTGGTAAAAGCTGTCTTTCCTGGGACTATATTCCCTGGCGGAGAAATACATTTTCTTCCGTGTGTGTTGGATTGTTTAAATTAGATAACTTTGTCAAAAATTTTAATAGACGTCATCAGGGCCCTGGGAAGTGTGGGTGCTGCTACACCCCCTGTTGGCGGGCTGTGGTACTGCAGCCGTATTACAGAGAGGAGGGCATTGCTGTTGTCATGATTAAAAGCTTTTCCTGGGGCTGTGGACGTTATGATCGCTATGGTGCTCTAAACCCGAAGATTTTGGAAAAAAAAAAAAAAAAAAAAANAAAAAAAAAAAAAAAAAAACACTTGGTAAACGCTCTTTAGCACTGATTCAAACATCACAATCTCCCAAATTCCAAAGAACAAGATGATTCTGTTGTCTTGATGCGTGAAAATAACCAAACTGTCTGTTCTTTAAAAACCCCGTTATTTACTTTACACTCATTAAACGCAAACACCAACAAATAAAGTGGATCGTATCATATCCTAACAAACTAAAGACGAGTTCCAAGTTTAACTCAAAAAGCCTTAAGAAATCGCTCCGTTTTTTCCCCTCAAAGTTCGTAAGTAATTGCATTTCTTTGTTGTAATTTAAAAAGTCTTATTAAAGTGTCACAGTTCAGCTCTTTCAGCCGCCGTTTGGTCGTCGGACACATTTAGGTTCTGTTCATCTGTTGGCAGCCATAAACTCTCCCACAAATGTATTCGTTGGCTCATTTTCGCAAGTGTTTGGCATCTGGAGTTAGTAATTAATCCTGGCCCCGCCCCCTGACCCCGCCCCCTAACCCTGACATTATAGTATTGCGGCTTTAACGGATAAAATGTTGTTAGTTTTTATAATCGCACAGAGACTGAACACACAAGTTATCCAATCCAGCTAACAAACAACAGCAGATCTCACACACACACACACACACACACACACACCTTAACCACATGTACAGGTAGCAGGAGGATCTGTGATGTCTGCTGCGTTGCTGTGGCAGCAGGTCTGTCTGTTTGTATTGCTTTAGGTGGATGAGAGCCAGATGTAGTTAGCGTTAGCTACAATGCTACGCTGCAGAGGATTCTGGGAAATGGAGCTTAGTGAGGTTGAGGATTGTGTCAGGCAAAGATGACCTACAAACATCACACCGTAGCGTTTCTGAGTTCACACAGACGTGCGTCAATAGAATGGTCCAGTCCTGACAGGAAGTTCATTCAACTTCCTGTTTGTCATTTGAAATGTTTTGTGAGCAGCTGATTCTCTGCAACACAGAACTGGAGACATTTGTTGGAGAATCCTAACGCCATACTGCACTCATTAACTTTAAGTTAATGATAATCTATTGTGGCTTTACCCGTAGCGAAGCGTGGTTCAGAAAAACATGTTCTTAAAGGACCATACTGGTGATTTTGCATGTTTGAGCCCAATAAATGCGCATTCGCACCATTACATTACTGCCAACCGTTTTCTAAAACAAACTACTGAAGCGGTAAAAAAAGATTCCAGCACGCTTTTCTTTTTGTTTCTTTATGTCAAAGTAACTTTATTTATGTAATTATGTATGTATGTCTCCGCCAGAGAAAATAGTCCCAGAAGAAAACTGCTTTTACAGAGAAATTAGAAACGGTCTTCCCTTCCACATTTGGATGTACATTAGCAGGTGAAACATTGGATTTTAAGGTGTGTATCACCTGAACATTTGATTTTGAAAGATTTGGGGATTTGGCAAAATAACAGGAAAATTAAATATGGTTTAATGTTTTGCAAAATGGTAGCCAGTTAAGTATGAATGTGGGTTGTATTTACTGGACTACAACATGCAAAATCACCGGTATGGTCCTTTAAGGGAGATGAATCATTAATGCATGATGATTATTTCAAATAACAAAATAATAGAATATGGTAAGACTGATTAAAAGCATCAGTCTGGATCACCTCAGCACTGGATCAAACTATTCAGCCAATCATGAACTTTGACCTTAAATCTCCTAAATGGTAGTTGCTGCTGTTCGCCAGAGGAGGGCAGCGCCGCCTGCCTGGACCCGCCAGAGGAACCGAAGCTCACCGCTCACCTCCAACAACAACAACAAGCATCCTCCACGTCTGGAAACAAACAAACAAACAAAGAGGGTGGCGGTCTGATGGCATCAGACCGTGTGCTTACTTCCTGTCAAATAACCAAACAGTTTTTAAACCTTTAAACATCAAAATTTCCAAATAGAATATATTCATAAATCCAATCTGATTGGATAAAACACTGTTTACATATATAGAATATTATTTTTTCTTATTTTTTTATACAAAAGAGAAAGTTTTTGTGTTTTTATACATATATATGTACAGATATAGAAAAGGTGACCACACTGAGTCTGCTGTGACGTAACCATGGGCAACAGGACAGGAAACAGTATTTACACCAAACAGGAAGTGATTGGAGAAAGGAGAGAGGTGGTGATCTCTGTGGTGCTTTAAAAATGTGAGAGAGAGAGAGAGAGAGAGAATTCCATATTTATTGATCAACTAATATTGAATCTAATCCTGAGATATTTTCCCAGCATCATTTTCAAATTTTAATCTCTTGTAAATTTCAGGTTCTCTTCCTCCTCGTGGGATAAATACTTAGTGTGAAAATGTTCACATTTGAAAGAATTTAAATATGTATAAAAACCCTGTAACTCTCCTGGTTTTCTCTCCTTCTCTCTCCAGGCTGATAAATAGCAGAATAAACAAATTAAGGCATCATGATGAAGAAACGAAGAGTTCAAAATGAACTAACTGACAGAAACAGCAGTTGTTGTGTGTTTGTGCATGAGTGTGTTTCGTCAGTCCTGACTGGCTGGCTGGTTAGCTGAGGTGATGCGGTGGTGCTATGTCGTGGTTTCTGATTGGACAGTTTTTTTTCTGTGGATGAAAGGCACCTAGTTCCTCCTCCTCCTCATTTAAAATGGTTTCATCCTCTTCTGCCAACCGATATGCGTTCGTTCGGCCTGTTTGTCTGACGCACCAACAGACAGACAGGTAGACAGGCAGACAGGCAGACCAGTCGTCTGCACGCTGTCCGACATCGATTAAAATTCAGTTTCTTTTTCCACGGATACACAGGCTTCACCTGTGTGGAAAGAGACGAGCAAGAATGAAATAAAATGACAGAACGAGACTGAAATTTAGCGTCGACAGAAAGAGACGACAAACCTCCTCAGAGAAACGCGAAGAAACGTTCTTCTTTACGTGGAAAAGTGAACCGTTTACAGAAAAAGCTCAAGTCAGAGCTTGAGAGAGAGACAGAACGATCCAGAGTCAAAGTCAGAGAGAGAGAGCACTGAGCGCCCCTCCTCTGGTTTCCATGGAGATGCAAACAAGTCGTCCGCTCCTCCGTGGATCAACCAATAGGAAACAAGATTCGTCTGTTTGTTTCTAATGCTGTCACAGGCCCCGCCTCCTCAGACCTTTAAGGTCCTGCGGATCGCCACAGCTCCAGTCTGTGTTAGTGTTTGTGCATGTGTGCGGGGAGGAGGAAGAGGAGAAGAAAGAGGAAGAGGAGGTGCCCAAGGAGGTGAAAGTGGAGTTTTTTGTGTGCTTCCTGTTTAAGCTCCTCCTACAGTGCAGGCTCTTCCTCCATTGGCTCCTCAGTGGACCTGCAGAAAGTTCAAAATGAAGAAGTATTTCAGTTGTACAGAGCCCCTTAGGGGTAATGTGAGAAAAACATAAAGTGGATTAAAAAAAAAAAATGCATAAAAAAAACCACGCCCCCAAGGGGACATGGAAGAAAAAAAATGAGCTGGAGATTAAAAAAATAAATAAAAAATCAGTTGTTGGTTAAAAAAAACTTTTTTTTTTCTCTTTGTTTTTTTTCCTCATTTTTTTCTCCTTGTTTTTTTGCTTTCTGTTTTTTTTTTCTCTTCTGAAACTTACTGAAAATAGCATGTGCGGAGCATGTGCTGTAGCTTTGGGTNTTGCTTTCTGTTTTTTTTTTCTCTTCTGAAACTTACTGAAAATAGCATGTGCGGAGCATGCACGGAGCATGTGCTGTAGCTTTGGGTTTTTTGGGGTTTTTTTACCCCTTTTTTTTTACCCACTTTATTTTTTTTCACACATGACCTATAAGGGGCACCGGACAGTTGAAATGAGTTCAAATAAAATAAAAGTCAAAATAAAATCAGATTCATACAAACCGAGTCAAAATGACACAAAATAAACATGTCTGTCAAATTAAATATCAGACTTTAACACGCAAGACAGAGAATCCACCGCTGACCTGCTGGTTTCCGAGGTGTCAGGGGTGGAGCCTGACTGGTCAGCATCAACAGTNCCGCTGACCTGCTGGTTTCCGAGGTGTCAGGGGTGGAGCCTGACTGGTCAGCATCAACAGTCAGGGATGCCATGGCGCTGACCGTCTCTGCCTCATCATTCTCTGATTGGCCCTGAATCCCCAGGTGGTCGTCCAATAGGGAGTGGCCACTTGTCTGAGTCAAACTCTGGAGACAAGACCAGTGTTTACCTGGAAGGAGGGAGAGAGGGGGAGGGGGANGAGAGAGAGAGAGGGGACATTTCTTTATGACGGCGTATTAGGGCCATATGAAGAAAAAAAAAACAAGGGGCATTATTTTGTGTTTTTAAACGTGCAAATTTGCCATTTTAAAAACTCGGAAAAAGTCTGTATACGCCGTATGCTTTAAAAGTCCGTATGCATATGATAATTAGATGATTTTGCACTAAAAGCACAATTTTTTTTATTGCTAAATCCAATGGAAAAGTATAATGTAATAAGGTCATATACTGCACACATAGTCACAACGTAATTTGCCAGTTTTAAAAGTCAGTATGCTTATTAATGCATGATATTACGCTAAAAGCACAATATCATGTTAAATCCTTATTATTAAATTATTAAGTTTAATCCTTATTGTTAAATCCTTTGGAAAAGTATAATTTAATAAGGTAATGTGCAGCATAGTCACAACGTGAGACGGTTAATTCTGACTCCCTATTTCTCCTTATTTTTCTGAGTTTTAAAAACTCCAAATTTAATAAGGTATAATTTAATAAGGTCATTACTGCAGACGTATGTCACAAAGGAAAGGGGTGATTCCCCGTTATTTTTTTTTGAGTTTAAAAGTAGAAAATTTGCTAGTTTAAAAACACGCAAGTTTGCTAGTTTAAAAACACGAAATAATGCCCCCTCGTTTTTTTTTCTTCTTCCTATGGCCCTAATACGCTGTCGTATTTCTTAGCTTAATATTCTCATATTTTTTGTTTTGCGTCTGTTTCTCTCACTCTGGATCTCTATCACTCTGTCCAATGAGGTGCAGGCTTTAGGACATGGCTTCTCCTGAGGCCACTGATACAAGGACTCACACTGAGAGAGAGAGAGAGAGAGAGAGAGAGAGATTATTGTGATACATATTTTGTAACACACACCGCTGCAGGTTGAAAACGGATTCTACGACATGCGACCTGTCTGCGTCTCACCGCGTCTCCCAGCAGCGCCGACACACAAGCCTCTGAAGCGTCACAGATGGCGGTGAGGTCNCCGCGTCTCCCAGCAGCGCCGACACACAAGCCTCTGAAGCGTCACAGATGGCGGTGAGGTCGTGACCTCCCTCTAGTGCCATAATGACCCGCCCCCCTGCCAGACCCATCAGCAGCTGGGTCAGCTGACTAAAACCTGCAAAAACACACACACACACGCACACGTCAGCTATTTACCAGTCACACCTTTAAGAAACAAACACTGATGATAAACCGTCGATTTCTGTAAATCATCATCAAGCAATGAAATCATCCCACTCTTCAGTACCAAGGAGCGGTTATAAAAGAAGGAACTGTTGCTGCCTTGTTACCATGGTAACCAGCGTGGTACTCACACTTGGCGGACACATTGTAGCCTCCCAGAGGAGACTGGTGACCCTCTACGGCATCGAAACCCGCAGACACCAGAACCACGTCTGGACTGAACTGCTGAGCGATGGGCATCACCACGCTCCTGCACACGCATGCACACACGCACATGCACACAAAATTTGTTATGTATATAAAATGGCAGAGAAAATTAGCTTTAAAAAGTCTCGCCTTCAAAACCTGGGATGAAGATGCAGTAAGTCTGCTGCCTTTCTTTTTTTATGTGTTCATTATTCTGATTCATTATATTACCCTGAATTTGATGTCACCTGACCATTTTTTTTTATTAAAAAAAAACTTTAAACTTTTTCATTTCAATTCTTTCTAAGAGCACAGAGAATGCTCCAAAAGAGGAGAAATTAGCAAGGAAGGTAAGAAACTCATTTTTGTTTTGCTTGAATTACTGCAATAGTAATAATAATCATAAGAAGAAGACAAAGAAACAGAAAAAGAAAAAGAAGCAGAAGAAAAAGAAGCAGAAGAAGAAGAAGGAGAACAAGATAATTGGGAATAGAAGATGAATGAATAATAATTCTTATGTTTACCTGAAGGCAGCGAGGTACTCCACATCACCCATAGGGGGCTCCACTCCTCCTGTCCAAGCTATGTTGACATTAAAACCAACACCAGCACCTGATCCCACCTAGAGAGAGAGAGAGAGAGAGAGAGAGAGAGAGAGAGAGACCTAAATGGTTTGAAAAATGATTCTCAATTCCCACCCGTGTGTGTGTGTGTGTGTGTGTGAGCACACAAGTCTGTCCTCACCTCCTCAGGTGCTCCGCTGCCAGGAAAGAAGTTCCCGTCGTCGNTGAGCACACAAGTCTGTCCTCACCTCCTCAGGTGCTCCGCTGCCAGGAAAGAAGTTCCCGTCGTCGTAGCGATGGAGAGAGATGTAGAGGACGTTGGGGTCGCTGTAGAAGGCCTGCTGTGTGCCGTTGCCATGGTGAATGTCCTGTGGAGAGGTCACGGAGACGACGGAGACAAGGTCAGCAGCATGATGGGATATTTTAAAATCAGATCCTGTTACGTTTCTGTAAACTGATTTATGTTACTTTAATGCTTCTTTTAAACCAATATGAACCCAAAAACTTCAAAGAGCCTCAAGGATCACAGTAATACTGCAGCGCCATCTACTGTTTCAACCAAAAATCACAATATCTGTACTTTCAACTACATTTTACAATTAAAACAAAATAATAATATAACTTTTAAGTTTAGCATACATCTTCTTAAAATAGAAGAGAATAGACAAACTCTAAATTGTCAATCAATTGGAAACTGTCCCATGGCGTAGCACTTTGCGGGAAAATAGACATTTCCATCATTTAAGTGAGCTCTGAAATAAAACATAATTCAAAATGCAGAGGGAATTAAAATGTGTGAATCTGGATTAATACAAACAGCTTATCTACAACATTTAGAATAGAAATATATTCAGAATTTGTCATATTATTCCCACCTCTCATAGCGTTCAGCTGTCTGCAGTGATTTGCATTTTCTCACTTAAGTGTCTATTTTTATCACCCTTGGCTGTGAAAGTCATTTCCATGCTTTGCAGAGGCTGTTTGTTTCAGTTTCTTTGATCCCAGCGAATGAAAGATTAAAAAAATTATTTTCTTACATAACAAGGGGACAAAAAAAAAAAAAAAAAAAAAAAAAAAAAGGAAAACTGATGTTCACATATTAGCTGCCAATTTTTGCGTGTTAAAAGGCACGTCAGTCAAAGCCATCCGAATCCCAGAGGAAACACTTCAGCATCTGAAGTGTCGGCGTGTTTTCAGACCTGTGGATCGTTTGCTCTGGTCTGCATCAGGAACTAAACTGTTACAATGTTATTAAAGGACCATACCGCTTATTTTGCATGTTTGAGCCTAATATATTCAATTTTCATACACGTAACGTTACTGACAATCATTTCCCAAAGCATACTACTGGAACGGTGAATTAAAAATGTTTTTCCTACCTTCCAGACCTCCATTGGTTTCAGTTCATTCTGCTATTAAAATCAACTTGTTGATACTGTAAACGTTCTTGGGATAGGTAATCCATCATCACCAACAAGACGTGTATTCAGGTTTTTTTAGAAGTTATGTAATTTTAGTGTTTAAGCTCAATAAAAAGCGTGGAGTGAATGTATGCCTCCACCGGGGAATATAGTCCCAAAAGAAGACCTGCGTTTATGGAAAAATTTAAAGGACCGTGACTTCATAAGGCTGTGTAACTATTAGCAGGAGAAACATGGATTTTTAAGGTGGGTGTATCACTTTAATATTTGATTTTGAAAGATTAAGAGATTTTGCAAAATATCAGGAAGGCTGAAATACGGGCTGAAATATTCTTTGGGAAATGATTTAGTAACATGTATGAAAATTGAATATATTAGGCTCAAACATGCAAAGTGGGTGGTAAATTTTCTGTGAGTAATCAAAGTATAGTTTAACTGCAGAAAAGGGTTTTTTTTTTTTTTTACATTTTGCTGCGTTTAATTGTTTTAAGTCGGGGATATCTGATGAGTGTTTAACTTAAAACAAAGTTTACCGCAGTTGTAGTTAAGCGTTAACGACACACAACCCTCTCCGCTGTGTGGAGAGGGTTGTGTCTCAAATGTGTCTCAGGATGGCTTCGGTGTGGACCTGAGATTGACTGCCTGGTTCCATATACCCAAACAAACAAACAAACCAACTCAAGGGTCCGAAACAAACGCTCAAAGCAAACTAGGTGTGAAAACGCTTAAGATTTAGATGAGCAAGTTCATTTGTAATAAAGAATAAAAAGTCAGATTTTTAAAATGCAAATCTGACTAAACTAAATCTTCATGTTTATGCAACAAAATACAATGCAAATATCTTATAGTTAGTAAATACTGCTACCGTGCACAGGCCAGTACTTTGAGGCCACCTCCTGATTTAGCATGATCAGACTGTGCAGCACGTTAATCCTAAATGATATGGGAGAAGGCAGACAACAGCTATTGAATAGAATGTTAAAACAAATCAGCAGGGAGTTGGAACACGACAGAAGTGCTGCACTAATACAGACTGATGCCTTCATGAAAAATCATTTCTGTAGCCAGAGTGGCTACAGAAATGATTAGTAATGGTTGACTGGCTGACTAATTCTTCTTGGAAACTACCATATATACTCGACTATAAGCCGATCTCATGTATAAGCCGGCCCCCTGATGTTGTTCCATCAATTTATCTGTTTAGCAAATTACCTGTTTTTCTGGGTATTGTCATAGTATTCCTGTGATTTTCTGAAAATAATCCATGTACCGGTAAACATGATATTTATTTGAGCAGCTGATTACTGTAAGTGACATTAGCTGACATTAACTTTTCCGGACTCCTCTTCCTCATCTGAATCACCAAACAGTTTGTTCCAGTCCTGCTGCGTGTAACGTGTGCTCTCATCGTTGACGAGCCCATGTAGTTTTCATTGCATGTTGTATCTTATCTCAAGTTTCTTGCTAATAAATCATAAAACATGTTGAATGAGACTACCGAACAACATTACCATACCACTATATGAAACAGCACTTTTATAAGGTTGTCTCTGATTGACCCATTCTTTTGTCTTTGACCAGTCACAGCAGAGCTTACTGGCCACTGCAAACTGTGCTGACAAGATGTTTATCAGGAAATATCAAATTCTAAGGTATGATTTAAACTATTTTCTATGGGTAGTGGTAATAGGTAGTATTTCCACTCCTGGAAATTTCCTTCTCTGGGATCTGATTTGAATTTCTCACATATAAGCCGACTCCCGATTTGTGTTGTGAAAATTCGTAAAACAAAAAAAACAAACTCAGCTTATACTCGAGTATATACGGTAATTAGTTGCATTTATTTTATCTATTTTTGTCATTTCCTGTGCAATAAATTGTAAAACAAACAGTGTATTGATGGGCTTTTTTTTAAATCCAGGGGTGGCCTCAAACTTCTGGCCTGTAATGCGTGTGTGTGTGTGTGTGTGTGTGTGTGTGTGTGTGTGTGTGTGTTCGCTCACCCAGTCTACAATGAGGATTTTGCCAACTCCCAATTTCTGCTGCAGCAGCTTAGCAGTAATAGCTACTGAGTTGAAGAAACAAAACCCCCTGTTCACACACACACACATTCATACAAACAGTACGAATGTTATCAATCACCACGATGTGTGAATGTGGTAAAATAAAGTGTGTAATAAATATGTGTGTACTGACATGGCGGTGGACTCCTCGGCGTGGTGACCTGGTGGTCGCACTATTGCAAAGCCGTTCTATTAGAGACAAACAGAACGAAAGGAGGAGAGCTGAGAATTTAAAAGTGTATTTTCAGAAAAGCGTGTGTGTGTGTGTGTGTGTGTGTGTGTGTGTGTGTGTGTGTGTTTTACCTTCAGCTCCCCTGATGCCACCCTGAAGGCGAGCTCAATGACGGAGCCGACTGCCATACGAACTGCTGCAGACGAGTGCATCTCATTCCACACGGTGTCACTGTCCACCTGCAGGGGGCAGCACACTCAGCATCAACACACAGCAGGGAGACAGACAGGTGGACAGACAGGGGGACGGATGGATGGACAGTCAAACGTTCAAGGCAGAGAGACAGATGGACATACACAGGAGGACAGAGAGACAGGAAGGCAGGCAATCAGGTAGACAAACAGGTCGACAGCAAGTCAAACAGACATTAAAAAAAACAGACAGAAATGTAGGTAGAGAGACAGACAAAGATCAGACAAACATGCAGACAGACAGGCAGTGGCAGACAGACATGTAGACAAATAGGAAGACAAAGAGGTGGGCAGATGGAGATACAGGGAGACAGATGTACAGAGTCAGAAAGACAGGACAACAGGTAGACAGACAGACAGGCAGGTGTATAAGTAGAAAGGAAAATGGACAGACAGACAGGTGGAGAAACTGTCTCACCCCTATTCCTCCACAGGGAAGGACAGCGTACATCTTCTGGCTGATCGGACCTGAAACAACCAATCACAACACAGGTTAAAGCTGCAGCAAACGTCTTCAGACAGACAGACAGACAGACAGACAGACAGGCAGACAGACAGGCAGACAGGCAGACA
>VXCM01005218.1:15000-39906 GCA_014773175.1 Lucifuga dentata
CAGACAGGAAGTACTTTTCCAGCCTTCCCATTCCTTCATTCCCGTCCATAACTGGTCTGATCCGGTCTGATCCAGTCCAGCAGATTCCAATCCCGTTTCCATTCCCTTCTCTATCGATCAAATATTTATCCCCCACCCTTCACTTTTCTGGTAATGTGTAGCTAAGTTGTTTTTTGATGACTCATTCTGTTAAGAGAAATCCGTCAATAAACGGTGATTTTTTTTTTTTTTTTTTTTTTTTTAAATGGTGATTAAACATTTGGTGTTGACTCAGCCTGCAGGTGTGTGTGTCATCCTAAGCTAACTAGCATTAGCAGCAGCAACATGGGAGCAGAGGCGTCAGCATGCACCAGCATCACTGCTGTCGTCAGCAGCTCTCTGCGCTGCCAAGGGCTGAAAATTACATAGTCTGACACCCAGAATAAAACATGTTGCTGCTCTTTGTCCTCCTCATCCTCCTGTCAGTGGTGGTGCTGATGGAGGAGGAGATGGATCCTCAAATGATTCAGCATCTATATTTTGCCAGCTGACATTACATGTAATCATGTGTTTAAAACCCGTCCTAGCAAGTGGAAAGACTGTAAAAGGACCATGCTTTTAAAGGATCATACCGGTTATTTTGCATGTTTGAGCCTAATATATTCAATTTTCATACATGTAACGTTTCTGACAATCATTTCCGAAAGCATACTACTGGAACAGTAAATTAAAAATGTTTTTCCTACCTTCCAGACCTCCGTTGGTTTCAGTTCATTCTGCTATTAAAATCAACTTGTTGATACTGTAAACGTTCTTGGGATAGGTAATCCATCATCACCAACAAGACGTGTATTCAGGTTTTTTTTAGAAGTTATGTAATTTTAGTGTTTAAGCTCAATAAAAAGCGTGGAGTGAATGTATGCCTCCACCGGGGAATATAGTCCCAAAAGAAGACCTGCGTTTATGGAAAAATTTAAAGGACCGTGACTTCATAAGGCTGCGTAATTATTAGCAGGAGAAACATGGATTTTTATGGTGAGTGTATCACTGAATATTTGATTTTGAAACATTAGGAGGTTTGCACTTCCTGTTGAAATAGAAAAACAGGACATAACACATCATTCAGACGTGTTCAAGTTCATATTTAAGTTAAAATCTCAAAAAAAGAAAAAAATTGATAATACTCTTCATTGTCCAGTCAAAACAGATGACAACTCACATTTTTACTGGATAAGTGACTAAAAAGGATTGATTGATTATTAAAGTTGTCAATTTTTTTGGATGTATATCACTTGAATATTTGATTTTGAAAGATTAAGAGATTTTGCAAAATATCAGGAAAGCTAAAATACGGTTTTATCCTTTGGGAAATGATTGTCAGTAATGTTACATGCACGAAAATTGAATATATTAGGCTCAAACATGCACGACTGCCGGTATGGTCCTTTAACAGCTGGAAATGGCAACATGAAGGTTGATGAACATGATTCATTCCTGTCTGCGTGATGAACTAAGGTCATGTGACCACAGTAACACCTGATCAGGCCTGACCTGGGAACATGATTCTGTCTTTGGTCTCTTTTTTTCTTCTCTCAGTAAAAATGTTCTCAGGAACACCTCCATGCTCAGCATTCTGGATCGTAAACCAAATAAATGTGACGTCATGACTTTCAGGGCGTTTTCACGCCTAGTTTGAGCTGAGCGACTGGAGCATTTCTTCCTTAAGTTCGGTTCGTTTGGACATATGTGAACACAGCGATCACACTCAGGTTCACACCAAAACACACCTCGAAGAGCCTCGGCCTGATTCCAAACAAATGATAGCTATAATGAGGAAAAGATAATTCTGTCTTTTTCAAAAAAATTGCTAAAATGGCTGAATGTGCTCATCTTTTAGTTTTGGTGTGACGTTCATTCACTTTGTTTGATTTTGAGGCATCTTGGTTTTTAAATCACAGAACAAGCAATCAAAGGAACTTGATATAAGCTGTCACACACACACACACACACACACCTGTGTATAGCTCCCTCTTTCCTCTTCATCCCCCTCCTTCAGCTGGATGATGTCATCTTCCTCCTCCTCTTCCTCCAGCTCGCTCTCTGTACTCTCCCCTTTCACATGCACGAACCCACATTCATCCTCACCCTTGGCGTGCACGCCAAGTCGTTCAGGGGAGGGCGTGGAGTCGTCAGAGCCCTCCTTCTGAAGCCTGATTGGTCAAAACAACAGGATAGACTTAGAAGAGCCTTCAGGTGTAACATGCATGTTTATATTAACACACACACACACACACACAACCTGTGAAGGCCTGGCCCTCCGTCGTCCTCCTGCATGTCGTTGATCTCTGTTAGCTCCTCCTCGATCTCCTCTGGATGCATAGGAGGCGGCCTTGGGAGTTCTGTTCCCTTTGATAGCATCTACACACACACACACACACACACACACACACACACACACACATAATTAGTGTGGTGGTAAATCAGGTCCCTGTTAGCGCCTCGCTGCAGCTCCACATGACATCACCTCACAGCTGTAGGTCGTGTTGCGTACATAAATAAACAGGTAAACTGCGGGATGCACCTGCTGCCCTCCACCAAAAGAGGGAAACATTTGTTTTCTCATTTGCTCGCTCAGCTGCTGTATTACATCACGAATGTTTTCTTTGAAAATAAATAACATCTGCAAAACAATTACCATATGCTATAAACGGGATTTTACATGTTTAATTGATGCGTGCATATTCTATAAGCTAACGGTCATAAATCAAAGGATTTTAAGGACAAAGCGGTGCTTACATTCATTTATTTTAGCTTCAAAACGCATTCTGTGACTGTCACTGTGAAAATGCGGCGTAAGGAAAATGTAGCAAAGGTTTGTGTGCATAGCCAAAATAATTTGATGAGATAGCAAGATGGAAGTTGAAAGCTGTGTGATGTTTCCTCCGTTTCCTCACGCTGTTCTGTTTAGCAGCAGCAGAGGACAGTATATAAGGCTTGTTGCTTTCTATTTTTACAAATTTGGGTTTAAACCAGTTTTCATCTGGATTTTCGGAGTCCGTGAAGCCGCCTTCAATGCTGATTAGCTTCCACGATACGGTTTTGTTCACAAGAAATCAAAATAATCGGCTTAGTGATAAGTCAGTACCCTGGCTGCACATTTGTTCCGCTCCTCGTGAAGTGGTTTAGAATGGCCCTTAACGTGGATACAGCTACATGCAAAAAAGAGGTAAAAATAGAAAGAAAGAGGGTAGACTGACTAAAACATGTTTATGTGTGTGTTTGTGTGTGTACCTTGTAGTGTTTCTCTAGGAAGTGTTGGTGTTGCTGTTGGATGACCAGCTGCTGCAGAGCCTGGGGCGACTGGGGCAAAGGTGCACTCTGGGTACGAGCCAGAGGCCGGTGCCGAGGCAGCTTNCCTGGGGCGACTGGGGCAAAGGTGCACTCTGGGTACGAGCCAGAGGCCGGTGCCGAGGCAGCTTGTTGACTGTTCGCATCCCACTGGACACGCCTCTTTCTCCTGTAACCAACGGTGACTGGCTATACATCGGTACTGGGGAGAGAATCACAGAAAGATGAAAGCTAGCACTGATGGAATTGTCTGTGTGTGTGTGTGTGTGTGTGTGTGTGTATGTGCGTGTGCGTGGGCATGTGTACCAGCTAGCATAGCAGTCTGTTGTCTAGCCTGCTCAAGCAACAGTACATGTTGCAACAACGAAGAGTGGGCGGAATGAGAGCTAGGGGGCGGAGTCTCCACATCAAGTCCTGCCCCTGCAAACAAAACAAAGACATTTTATATTAATAGTACTAGATATGTCGTAATATTACTATGCATCGCATTTTGATAGAGTTGTATGTGTAAATATTAAACTATTGTTACAAATAAAGTTACTAAAACTACTAATTATGGTTAAGATTACCTGCAGGTAAGGAGGAGGTGGAAAGAAATTTCCCTGTTAGAGCTCCGCCTCCTCGCAACGACTGGATGGCTTGACGCTCCGCCTCTTGCTGGGCAGACAGTTTCTGGGGGGGCTGCGGTGGGGGAAACATCACCATGACTATTAATCAATTATTCAAAGTGGCCAACTGGGAGGGTATGAATACTAATTAATAGTGGGCCATGCATTTATCCCTGAGGGACGCCAAATTAAACAGCAGCGGTTTCCATGACAACGTCATCAACAGACACAAAGACCTCTCAAAACCAACCATTTAAAAACTGACACGTTGACACAATTTATGTCTACAACTAATATTACTACTACTAATGCTGCGTTCACAGACCTCAGAACTCAGATTTTTCCGACTTCTTACTTGGAAAAATATGTTGCAACATTATTTGAAGTCGGAGCTCCGGTTAGGAAACTCGGACCAAAATTATCGACCCCGACTCACTGAATATGACGTCACTCAATATGTCTGCACCGTGGAAGCGAGCTTTATGAATGGAAATGATCAGCTAAAAGGCAAATAAAGTATTGTTTTCTTGCGTGAAATTGAACGAAAAAGGTCAGAATATATCGCCATGGTAACTATCTATTTTGTATAATAACTGTTTGCCATTGATACGTAAGTGTAAATAATTTCATAATATTACTTCTCTGCACAAATGTTTAATACCCACTGTGATTAATATCATTATAAAATAACACATCCAAACAGTCCTGTAGTCTAACTTTGCTTTAGTTAGCATTTATTACTAAGTTTAATTAATTTTACAGNCAAACAGTCCTGTAGTCTAACTTTGCTTTAGTTAGCATTTATTACTAAGTTTAATTAATTTTACAGGTTTTATTGGTGTTCATATCCTTTTTTTGATTACATTTGGCTGGAACAGTTTGAGGTTGGAAGTTGGAGCTTCCAACTGGGAAAAATTTGACTTCCGAGGTCTGTGAACGCAGCATAATGCTCAGTGGATGATTTTATTTGATATATATATATTTTTTTTTTTTTTAAATCATTATAACAGTGAGAGAATCACTGGTTAAACTTAGCTTTTTTTTTACTGAATGTTGCTTGTAATTTTTTTCTATTAAAATTGTTTCCTGAAAAATATTAAACCAGCTGACCAGTAAATGCATCTTGTTTACTTTTCTTTTTTTCCTCCTTTTTCCATTTTTTTCCCTCTTATTTGCATCTTCTTTATTTAGCCAGGTAAGGTAGTCCAGTTGGCTAGCGAGCTAATCCCATTGGCTGCTTTAATTTATTATCTGTTTATTTAAGACTTTTATAAAGGAACACTAAATTATGTCTCATGGGAACAAGCGCTCGGTGTGTGCGTGTGCATTTGTGTGTGTTTATGTCAGCAAAGTAATGTATGTTTGCGTGGACTCACCGTTATGTGTGTGTTGGCCGGGAGGCCCAGGGAGATGTTGGGTAGGGAGGGGGAGGTGTAGAGACTCAGAGGACTTAACGTCCCATCAGCCCCCACTGTCTGGTGGAGAGACCGCAGCTGCAGACAGACAGGCAGACAGACAGGCAGACAGACAGACAGACAGGCAGACAGACAGACAGACAGGCAGACAGACAGACAGGCAGACAGACAGGCAGACAGACAGACAGGCAGACAGACAGGCAGGCAGACAGACAGGCAGACAGGCAGGCACTTTAAGAAAAAATTAAACAAAAATGCAATCATATCTTTACTGCTTAAACACCAAGCCTCAGCTGTGATGCTCATCAGACACACAGAGAGAGAATCAGGTGTGTGTGTGTGTGTGTGTGTGTGTGTGTGTGTGTGTGTACCTCAGTCTGTATGTTGGGGACTGATCCTGTATTGCCATTGGCGATTGCTGAGTTTGAACTGTTGGGACTGCTGGGACCCGAACCCGGAGCGCTATTACACAGAGAGGAGACTGGGCGAGAGACACAGAGAGACAGAAACAGCGGGAAAGGAAGATAATTTTTAGTAAGTAAAATAAAAACGTACATAAATAAAATACTGAGGTTATTACGTGTGTGTTTGTACCTGATATCTCTATAGCTCTCTTCTTAAAGGTGCTGATGACTGTCCCATCCTTCCTGCGGAGGAGAGGGGAGCTCCGCCTCTCTGCCACTTTCTGCTTCAACCGTGAACGTACCTTCAGGTTAGGCTCCGAGACTGGACGANAGAGAGAGAGAGAGAGAGAGAGAGAGAGAGAGAGAGAGACAGAGAGAGAGAGTATTACAAATTCATCTGCAGCTTTTGAAAACGTGTACTTATTTCTCCACGGGGGTAAAACGATCATTGACCACATTTATTGATCAACAACCCTAGTATGTTCCGTAACAGTCTTCTTATGACAAAGAGAAATGCGTTCAATGCTTCTTGCGATACAACACGACAAAACTTTATTGTCAGCTACAGTTGAAGTTAGTACTGTGCTGTCAAAGGTGGAAGGTGGGCAGATTCAGCCAAGCGACTACAGCTGACATACTCTTCCCATCGCCTAGCCTTGATGTGTGTGTTATCTGCGGTTTAGTCTACCTCTTCTCTGGTGAGTCAGACTGAGTCATTGCCGCACAAACACACACTTTCACGCACACACCATACCACCACACTCCACCTCCGCAAAGGCCTTTGTCAAAAACACCTCTGCAAGTGACAAATCAGACACGCGTCCGCTATATATCCGTCTCCCCCTCCCTCTGTCTGTCTCTCCTACCCGTCTTGCGGAGTGGGAAGTCGTCTTTGCCCTCATAGCTTCCCAGGAGCGGGGGCAGTTTGTAGGAGGGAGGGGTTCCGGGGGTGTTGCTCTGTGGAGGAGAGCCTTGCTCCAGGGAGGTGTGCTGGGCTCCCCTGCAGACAAGGAACACCAGGTCATGGTAAAACAGGATCAGACATAATAAGTGATGATGTTGAGGTGAAGTTATTGTTCCCTCAGTACACCTGCATTCCTACATTTCCCAAAATGCCTTTCAGAACCTTTCAGAGGGCTCACCTGAGCTTTGTGTCAACCACATCCAGTCTCTGCTTTAACGTGAGTAAAGAACTACGAAAGAAAATGCTAGCAAACATTTTGTGGGGGAACTCTTTTTTTTTAACTTTTATTTTACCAGGTAGAAACTCACTGAGATAAAAATCTCTTTTTCAAGAGAGACCTGGCCAAACGGCAGCATGAAAAAAACTTAAGATGAGACAGAATGGAACAGCAAAAGAGCTAGTTTTAGCTACCAGCTAACAAAGAGCTAAAGCTACAAACTCGACCTTGTTTTATGTGGTCTTATGAGGCTGCTGCACTGCATTCTGGTCTACTTCCTGACTGAAACGTAGCCTGCTGATGCCCTCAGCTACTCTTAAACATTGCAATGGTCTGTCAGGAGAACAGCATGGAAATTGGTCTCTTTGTGTTTCTTGCCACATTTAAAACTGAAGAAGCCTTTCCAATGAACGGCAAAATGTTTTCAAGCTACTTTCTTCCAGTCAAGTGACTCAACTTTAACCTTCTAGACATCTTACCACCTGGATGACCGAGCTGGACGGGTCTCTTTGCATATATTTCAATGGACGGATGACCAATATCACTCATTCATCAACCACGTAACGGTTTTAAAGCAATATAAGGCTAAAAATCTTCAAGCCTCACCAATCAACATGGCAGTGAATGAATAAAGAGTGAAACAGGGAAGCTAGCATCTTGATTTGTTCTCTTCGTGCTCTGGATCCACTGGCCTGATTACATGACAACTGGTCTAGGATCAGTTTGAGCTCTCCGTGATCCTCACCAGAACTTTGAGGAGAAGGAATGATTCAGTCCGCCGGTACCAGGCTCTTTCTTATTGAGGAGGAACTCCTGCAGTTTTAGCTTCACCTCTGTACTGGCGATAGCACCTGACGAAACATACAGGAAATGGCCTTTAGACACAGCAAAACATGCTCTGCTATCCTGCAGTAACAATGGACAGTAACGCTAGCAGCAGCAGGTAGTAACAGCAGTATAACTGACTCTCTTTGCCTTTCTCCTTGTTTCTAAGCAGCAGCAGTTGCTGCTCGAGTCGCTGTTTCTCCTGCTCTTCATGTCTTTGCTGCTCCAGTTTCCTCTTCTGCTCCAGCTCCTGCTGCCGCTTTGCTGCCAGCAGCTCCTGTTGTTGCTTAGAAAGACACACACACACACACACACACACACACACAAAAAGACCAACATTATATTGAAAGACACAAAACTGATTAACCGATGACTGTCTAAGGGTGCTTTCACATGTTAAGCAGTACAGGAAGTCACCGGGTTACGAACGAGTTCTGTTCCCACGGCTGTTCGTAAGTCGGATTTGTTCGTAAGTTGGAACAGCTACGTAAGGTGTGTATCTAGCGTATATATTTTACCTTTCTGTGCATAAGAAACCGGATTTATGCTTTGGAGGCATGGTTACGAAGGTTACAAAAAAGAAAAAAAAGGCNAAGAAACCGGATTTATGCTTTGGAGGCATGGTTACGAAGGTTACAAAAAAGAAAAAAAAGGCAAAATACAGACAACACACAACACGGTGTTTACAGTGAGCATGATCCGACTGAAAATAGCGACGGCCGCTGCACCGCTGACAACGCACAATGTTTTGACGTGTGTCGTAAAGTAGTGCGCCGTTCATTATTACGAATCACTATGTGTAGCTCGAATTTTTAATTTAATAGGCTTTATGGCGGTCGGTTCGCAAGTATGGGTTGTTCGTAAGTCGGACGTTCGTAATTCAGGGACTGCCTGTATAACTGGGGAAATTCCTCTAAGAAAGTTCTGAGCTTCTGCTCTGTTTGTTGTGTAACTTCTCCTTACATTGCAAACAACTATTCTTTGAGCACAGCGGCAGAGAGGAGAATCTCAGTGTTGTGTGTCGCTCAGGGTTGCGTTTGCGTTACCAAAAGGTTGGGAGTCACCGCTCAGCTTTGGAACCTCCAGCTCAGCACCGCTAACCATGTGAAAGCACTATAATTCATCCTACGTTTAAATCTTATTTTAACTAGACAACATTCTTTCTTAGGATATAAACGTGCAGAAACTAAAGAATTAATAACTAATCAATCCTCCATAAACAGATATCAGTAGCTAGCATAATAAAATGACTGAATGCCTAACCTGCCCTACCTTCAGGTGTTCCTGCAGCTGGACTTCGTGTTGTCTCGTTAGCACTTCGTGTTTTTTCTGGAACTCTGCAAACAGCAGCTGTTTCTGGAGTTCCTGCTGCTGTTTGAGAAGAACTAGTTCCTGCTGGAGCTGCTGCTCTCTCAGCGTTGTGTCCACCGCCACGGTGCTCCCAGACAGAGACCCGACCCTGGGTTCAGTCCGCAGGTCCACAGGGCCTCCTCCTCCTCCGCCTCCTGGACCTTCTCCAGGGCCACCACCTGGAACACCAGAAGCAGATGGGAGGTCATAGATTTGTAGATTTGTTCTACGGCATTTTTGTGATCGTTTGTTTTTAGAGATCTTTGAATGGTTTCATGCAGTCTTTGAAGGACCACCTAACAAACTGCAAGAAACCCAGACACTTAGAAACCCCCTTAAAATCCTTAGATGGTTTGCTGCAGTGTTGGGGAAGTTAAAACAAACTCAAACAGCAAAATACCCTATATACTGGACTATAAGCCGACCCCCGATTTTTACCTGCAAATTTAGATTTTTAAAGAAACCCTTATATAAGCCGACCCCCTGATGTTGTTCCATCAGTTTATTTGTTCAGCAAGTTACCTGTTTTTTTCTGAGAATTGTCACAATATTCCTGTGATTTTCTGAAAATAATCCACGTACAGGTAAACATGATATTTATTTCAGCAGCTGATTACCGTAACTTGACCAATCATAGCAGAGTTACTGGCCGCCGCAAAATGTGCTGATAAGATGTTTAGTCAGGAAATATCTCATTCTAAGGTATGATTTAAACTATTTTCATGGGTAGTGGTAAAGGGTAGTATTTTCACCCCTGGAAATTTCCTTCTCTGGGATCTGATTTGAATTACTTGTGTATAAGCCGACCCCCGATTTGTGTTGCAAAAGTTGGTGTTAAAAAAAAAAAAAACTCGGCTTATACTCGAGTATATACAGTAATCACATCCCTCGTTCCTTTATTTTTACATTTATTTATAAAAGTCGAAACTGTTCTCACACATCATCAGAATTATGTTCTTCTATGTTCTGAAGGATGCTGATTCTATTGCATGCAAGGGCAGCATTTCCTCCATGACACATAAATGCCGTCCATTTACCATTTACAGGCTTTAAATCAGGGTCATAACATTCGGTGGGAATGTTATGCAAATTTTATGCAATTAACACAATATTTACCATCCCTGTCACTGTAAAATAATTACGAAAATCAAACTGTAGTGCATTCTGCTACTTCTTTACTGGAAAACATATGACAATAGTGATGCGTTACTTTGAGCTAGCCCCCCAACAGTGGTGCGCACCACTCACTCCCACCAGGATCCCCCTTTTGGAGACCAGGAACCCTCTCAAGGACTCCTGGAGGACTTCCTACTCACCTCCTCCTCCTCCTCCTCCTCCTCCCTGCTCATTCGCTGCTCCTACCGGGCTCTGCATGCCTGATGGGAGGCTGCTCTTCACCTCTGCTACTGCAGGAGAGAAGGGGGAAGAGAGAAAGAGAGAGAGAGAGAGAGATATGAGTGATTGATTAGTCTGGACAGTGTAGTCATGGAGACAGCAGAGTATTACATCATTCAAAGCACATGCACGCACACACACACACACACACATCGAGGCAGCTCCCATTTCATTCTGATGAGCTGTGATAGTGTTGTAAGAAGTGAGAAAACGTCCTGGCGCCTAAAAATAGCTCCGAGCCGCCTGCCGTTAGCATGACACTGGATAGCGCGGCTTTAGCGTTAGCCTGATGTTACCATATTCTTTTATAGAACAAATCCACTTTGTGTAAGCTGGGATACAAGACCCGCGGAGTAGAATTACCATAATGTACAACATATGTGTTACATGAGACCTGTGCGTGAGTGTAGAGAGGAGAAGAGTCTGAGGCTAAACAGAGCAATAGATGAGGACGACAGAAACGGCTAAAAATAAGTTTACTACAGTAAACTACAAACGGACTGCTTCCCTCTGGACCCACCACTGATAAATACTTCACTTTGTACTGATTGGTACTTGTGGAGGCTCCATGAATCAATAAGTTTAGTTTTACAAATTCTGCAACACAGCAAAATAGCATCAGCAATATCAGAAAAAAGAAGGAAAGAAGGCAGAGCGGTCCTTCTTCCTGACATCCAGAGGTTGACCTTAATGAGAAAATCAACACAAATCTACTTTTTGGAGTTATTAAGTTATACATGAAGCCGCTTAATAAAACGATCAACTGATTCTGGTGCCAATCTGAGGTGTTCGTTGTTGTGCTTTCACCTTTTCCACCCAAAACCACAGTGTAGCCTCCAAATCTCTGCTACTTTGGAGTACTTTCCCATGTACTCCATGCCACCAAAGTACACGTCTATGTTACTCTGTGACTTTGATTTAGGCCATGCCTCTTTATCAATGCATATAAAATCAGAGGGCGTTCTCAAGGGGGGTGGGACGTTGTAGCCCAGCCACTTTTTTTTCGGGGTTTGAAAGCATTTTTTTTTTTTTTTATATGTGAAAGAGGCATGGCAAAAGCTAAAACACAAAGGCCTAGAGTCATAAAAAACAGCGATACAGAGAGTAACGCTGCCTTAATGTGTGCTGCGATGATTCGGGCTCATTCATAAAACTTCTCCTGCAATAACCAGCACATTGTTGTCACATCAATGTAGCGTTGCTGTGAGGTGTGTCAGGTAAGAGCCAATGATGATCAGCGTGCTAATGAGCTGCTGCATATTTATCAGCCACCATTTATCCTGATTCATCTAGTTTTAAAGCCACGAATCGGCAAAAGAAATACATTCTGCTTTAGAGATCCTCGTTTTAAAAGACTGACACTAAAATAACAGTTAAATATGTACTTTAACCCTTTATGCAATCATGCTGCACTGGGGTGGGGGGTAGGTGAGGTGATATTTAACGGAGCACCTGAACATGTTTCAGACTGGATTAAAAGTCACCATTTAAAAACTGACTGATCAGCTGAGTGTCTTTATCTGTCAAAGTTATTGATCACTAACACATGTGAGGTAAATAAACTTTTAAATGTTGCTGCTGAAATTTACCAGCAGAATGAAGCGGGTCTTAATTTTAGTGGGTTTGTTTTATGAATAGCTACCGTGACACGCAAATAAGAAAATATCTCAGTAGTGCCTCTTTAAGACTAACGCTAAAACATGTCGCTAACAGGCGTTTATGAATGAGGGAACATGGTTGCGCCGTGATATTTGCGCATAGCGATGTGGTAAAACATGTGCTACGGTTTATGAATCTGGGCCAAAATCTAAGTCTTAAAACCATAAATCAATAAATGTTCATCATCATCATCGCTCATCACTCTGTCTGATTTCAGCGTGAACAGTATGAGCCACGCGTGGTCACCTGAAGGACCGCTGGGTGCACACGCTTGCTGTTGACATTGTGTAGAAGTCACATAAATATAGGGTGTGTATTTTGGGAACAACTGTGTCACGGTGTGGAAAACGCCGGAGGAACAGATGATGTCATCACGCCCGGACCGGAGTTTAATAAAAGGAACAGTTCACCCTTAAAATGAAGATTCAGATGAAGGTAGCAGCACTACAATTGCGCGCACACACACACACACACACACACAACTTGTGAGTGCGTGAGTGTGTACGTGTGTGTGGTATTTTTAGGTTCTTACAGTATCCATGTACTAAGACTCAGCAGCATCCAGATTGGAAGTTCCCAATCAGCTTATCTGTCCCAATCAGCTTACAATGATCACCATGCAAGGTGTGCGTGTGTGTGTGTGTGTTTGTGTGTGTGCACGTGTGTGTGGTCTGACATCATTAGGTTCGCTCTTGGTAACGCAGAGGTATAAACAGGTTAATAGATAAAGAAAAAAGATCGTTAACTGACAGGAAAGAGTAGAGGAGGCGCACAGAGAGAGAGAGAGAGAGAGAGAGAGAGAGAGAGAGAGAGAGAGAGANCGCACAGAGAGAGAGAGAGAGAGAGAGAGAGAGAGAGTCAGTAGCAGCATTCCACAAGCATTAGGTCCTGTCGATGAGCCTTTGAGCAGGGCAGGGGTCCTGACCTGCTGCATGCCTGCCATGACATGACTTTACTAAACTCAGCTGACCCCATCTTCAGATCAGGCTACTTCCTGGAAGACACAATGCTGACATTTTGTTGGGACCTTGGCCTACTTCCTGTCTGCAGGCCGGGGAGGAAATCCAATTAGGATTTACCGAGTCTGCCTTTTGGTTTCTGTCTCTGTGTGTCTTTAGATTGTTCAGGATTGGGACTGTTCACGTTGAATTTTACAAACTCACAAGTACTGATGCAGAATTTTGTCTGAGGAAGACCATGCTGGATGAAAAATTAAATACCGTATATACTCAAGTGTAAGCCGAATATATTTTTTACCAAATTTCACAAAGCAAATCGGGGGTCGGCTTATAGTCGAGAACTTCAAATTTGATCCCAGAGAAGGAAATTTCCAGGGGTGGAAATACTACCCATTACCACTACCCATGGAAAATAGTTTAAATCATACCTTAGAATGAGATATGTCCTGGCTAAACATCTTATCAGCACATTTTGCAGCGGCCAGTAAGCTCTGCTGTGATTGGTCAGTTATGGTAATGAGCTGCTGAAATAAATATCATGTTTACCGGTACGTGGATTATTTTCAGAAAATCACAGGAACACTATGACAATACCCAGAAAAAGAGGTAATTTTCTAAATAAATAAATTGATGGAACAACATCAGGGGGTTGGCTGAGGGAATTCCAAAACTCCGTATGGAGGAATGTCCAGCACATAGACAGACCTGCATCGACTCAGGTACAGGATAATTACTGAAAACACATAACAGGTGAAATTCTNGTAAAGCTTTCCTTACCTTCATCAATGCGATTCAGACGAGGAAGAGGAGTCCGGAAAACTTAATGTCAGCTAATGTTAGTTAGGGTAATCTCGTACCGGTACGTGGATTACTTTCAGAAAATCACAGGAATTCTATGACCATAACCAAAAAAACAGGTAATTTGCTAAACAAATAAATTGATGGACAACATCAGGGGGTCGGCTTATATGCGGGTTTCTTTAAAAATCTAAATTTGCAGGTCAAAATCGGGGGTCGGCTTATAGTCCAGTATATACGGTATATATTTTTTCCCACACACCCATTCAAACAACACAATCAAAACAACCAATAACATAAATTCAAACATAAGCATAAAAAAAGGAGGGGGGGCTATCTCATCTTGTAAGTTCAATTGTGCAGCATATTTAATCATATATCAGCAGCTGAGCGCCATGTTCACACTGTTTTCTTTAGCACCACTGGATTGAGCTGTTGAAAGTTCTAGAAAAACAACATCCAGGTAGCTCAACATGCTGCAGAATTTTGTCTGATGAAGACCATGCTGGATGAAACATTAAATCTATATTTGAGAGCTTTTAAAATGTTAACATATGGAGTACAAATCATTTTCTTTTTTACTTTCCTTACCCTCATTTTTTCCAGCTTAAACTGGGAAACCTTCAGTTAGTCCCCATCCTCACCTTTGAACTAATCTGCTTTTTCATTCCACGCGTGCTGCGCTAATTAAACATGCGTTGCAGCTAACAATTTTTTTATTTGATTAAGTTTTATTTGAACTCGCTGTTTAGTCGACAAATGTCCTTTAAAAGTTCTAAAGTCCAAGGAGATGTTTTATAAAGTTCTTAATCTGCCTGAATAGTAGTAAAATCTAAATTTATTCAAGTTACAATAACATAACACACACACACACACACACACAACCAGTCAGTCTGAAAGACACTGTGACTGCTGCAAGTAAAAGTTGGTGAAAATCTCAAATGCAAAGAGCTGGGGGTAGACAAGGCTGTGTGTGTGTGTGTGTGTGTGTGTGTGTGTGTGTCCCCCCACTCACATCTAAATTACCTAAACAAACATTCTGGTGTTTCACTGTGACGCACGTGTCTTCCTTCAACTACAACACAAACACTGCCCCTGTGTGTGTGTGTGTGTGTGTGTGTGTGTGTGTGTGTGTGCGTGCGTGTGCACAACAGTCCATTTGGCAAGAAAGCAGCATTCCACAGCAGCCAGCGTCTGACGTCAATGTGAAGACATTTATAGTCTGGTAAACACATACACACACACACACACACACACACACACACACACACACACACACACACTAATGTACAGTTTTAAAAAAAAAAAGGCAGGGCCAGGACAACATTTCAGTCAATCATATCAGTCCCAAACTGAATGCAGCATGCTGAAATTGCTGCAGCAGGATGCATTTAATAAAATAATGTGAAACACCAGTCGCTTCATCTGATTGGTTAAATGGACAGAAACTGGTTGTCCAATCAGATTCCATTGTAAATTTATTCCAGTTATCTCCTGCTTTCATGTTCACACTTTCTGTTATGTGGAAACAGCCTTGTCACTCCTGCAGCAACAAGGATGAGGATCCTCACTGACTTCTGACCCGCGAACACAAACCAGGTTCTGGAGCAAACGTGCCGCTGCCGTGGGCTGAACCCACATTTTAACACACACGAAACACGAGCATCGACTGTCGCTGTGGCTCAGCAGACAATGCTGCCTTTCCTGCAGAAACTCAACATTCATCACAAAACCCAAGGAAGAGTGGGCCAAAGTGTCTGAGTGGCTGAAACACCACAGCAACAGGCTGGTTTACGCTTAAAGGACCATACCACCCATTTTGCATGTTTGAGCTTAATACAGTCAATTTTCATACATGTAACATTACTGACAATCATTTCCCAAAACATACTACTGGAATGGTGAATTAAAAATGTTTTTCCTACCTTCCAGAACTCCACAGGTTTCAGTTCATTCTGCTATTAAAATCAACTTGTTGATACTTGAAACGTTCTTGGGATAGGTAATCCATCATCACCAACAAGACGTGTATTCATTACGAAGTTTCATACTTGTAAGTGCAATAAAAAGCGAATATACGTGTCCACTGGGGAATATAGTCCCAAAAGAAGACCTGCGTTTATGGAAAAATTTAAAGGACCGTGACTTCATAAGGCTGTGTAACTATTAGCAGGAGAAACATGGATTTTTAAGGTGGGTGTATCACTTGAATATTTGATTTTGAAAGATTAAGAGATTTTGCAAAATATCAGGAAAGCTGAAATACGGTTTTATCCTTTGGGAAATGATTGTCAGTAACGTAACATGTATAAAAATTGAATATATTGGGCTCAAACATGCAAAATGGACGGTATGGTCCTTTAACACAGATGCTGACATGACAGCGGTTGCACAAAAAATGTGAGGTAATTGTGGCTAAAATAGCTGGCAATGGAAGCCGCATTTGAGGGTTCCTTACAAAGCAGATGGAGTCATCGACGCCTTCATCGACAATTGACCGAGCAAAAAAAAAAAAAAAAAAAAAAAAAAAAAAAAAAAAAGGCACTCAACTTTGACGAGAGACTGTCAGAGGAGGTGAGGGAGAACATACGGTGTACGATTCCTCCAAGACAGAGTGTGAAGATTGACAAAAGGCTGTTTGATGCATTCCTTCATGTGAAGTCAAAAAGTCTACGTGACTGATATGTGAAGGCGAGAAAGAACACCGACCCTGGCCAGATTCACATGCTAAGCGTTAGCGTTGCCGCTGGGTGTTCAGCGTTCTGCTTGCACATGAACGGAGTCTGAGCAGCGACGCTCAACCTCGCGCTGACAGGAAGTGCGAGGTTGGACCAGCTAATGACAATTTAACGATTAGCCTATCATGGACTGTAGACAGGATGTAGCCTAGACGCGATCTTTGCACATTCATGGTTAAAATCGGATTTCATTTTCGACTCGGGTAGCAACATGGACATCGCAAAAAACAAAATGCTCTTCTTATTAGGAGAAGAAAAGCAAAAAATGGCGAATGTGGGTGCACGAAACCTCACATTTCAGATGCTACATTAACAATTTCCAAACCTGACGTCCCTGTCTGACTGCTGACATTTTGCCAAGCAAATGACTTTTTTTTTTTTTTTTTTTTTTTTTTTTAAACCAGATCATGATACGCTTCTCCTCCTTCTGGTTACGTAATGTACAGCAGTGCTCTGATTGGTTGCACGTCGGAAAGGTCAAAGTTCATTTAAATGAACTTTGAGCGCCGTGTCAAAACGGAGAATCTGAGCGTNGGAAAGGTCAAAGTTCATTTAAATGAACTTTGAGCGCCGTGTCAAAACGGAGAATCTGAGCGTCGCGCGGCACTCAAGGTGGCGTGACGCAACGTTAGGAGTCACTGCTCAGCTCCAAATACACAATAATGGAACGCCCAGGTCAGTGCAACGCTAATGCTTAGCATGTGAATCCGGCCTATGAATGGCGGCCGCCGCATAGCATCCGTGCTAAGCGTGGACCAGCTCCTTTGGATGATCCAGTGCTGCGCCTTTTTAACCAAAGTCTTTACTTTCTGCTTATGATGATGTCTGCCACCTGACCAATCATCAAGCGGCGAGACTGCGGCTGGTCAAAGGCTGTTACTGTTGACTTCCTGTTCAAGGTCAGTATTAAGAACTGAACTGTTGTGTTCTAACACATAAATAAGGACAGAGGTTCGCAGATTGAAATCGCTTGTTTTCTCTCTCCGTTACACTTATTTCAGATCACCGCTGCTGCCGGCTGGTATTTCTGGAAACTAATATTCGGTTTTTTTTTCGGTCCTTTCTCTGCCCGTCTTGTTCTTTCCGTGTTACTAAAAGAAAACAGGCACTATGACGTCAGCCCTGCAAAACACTCTGAAAAAAAAAAGATGAGAGAGAGAACAGGGCAGAGAGAGTCGGAGGTAAAAATAGTATAATGGCTGTGTGTTCTTCAGACAAATTAGAAGCTGAGCGAGGAGTTTGGAGTGTAGCTCGCCGTACAGACGGAGTGGCGGGTCAGAAGTATTCTGGGCTTCCAGGCTGCAGGTCATCGACGGACACGACCTCTGATGTCTCTGATAACAGATTTATCCTGAGGTTTTTTTTTAGTGATAGAATAGTTGACCAGTTTCAATACCGATTTGTTTAAAATCAAATAAAACGAGTTTCTCTGTGAAGTATTTATAATTCTGCTGCTGCTTAAAGGACCATACCAGTCATTTTGCATGTTCGAGCCTAATATATTCAATTGTCATACATATTACGTTACTGACAGTCATTTCCCAAAGCATACTACTGGAACGGTGAATTAAAAATGTTTTTCCTACCTTCCAGACCTCCATTGGTTTCAGTTCATTCTGCAATTAAAATCAACTTGTTGATACTTGAACTGTTGGATAGGTAATCCATCATCACCAACAAGACGTGTATTCAGGTTTTCTTTTTAAAGTTATGTAATTTTAGCGTTTAAGCGCAATAAAAAGCGTGGAGTGAATGTATGCCTCCACCGGGGAATATAGTCCCAAAAGAAGACCTGCGTTTATGGAAAAATTTAAAGGACCGTGACTTCATAAGGCTGTGTAACTATTAGCAGGAGAAACATGGATTTTTAAGGTGGGTGTATCACTTGAATATTTGATTTGATTTTGAAAGATTAAAAGATTTTGTAAAATATCAGGAAAGCTGAAATACGGTTTTATTCTTTGGGAAATGGTTGTCAGTAACGTAACATTATGAAAACATGCAAAATGGAAGGTATGGTCCTTTAACAGTCATTTTAAAGGACCACACTGGTGTTTTTTGCATGTTTGAACCCAATAAATACTGCCCCCATACCTATTATGTTACTGAGTAATGGGTACTACTGCCCACCATTTTCCAAAACATAAAACCATATTTTAGTTTTTATTTATTTTGCCAAATCCTCTAATCTTTTAAACTCAATATTCAGATGTTACACCCGCCTTAAAATTCAGTGTTTTTTTCTGCTAATATGTACGTCTGAATGTAGAAGAGACGGTTGTTTAACTTTTTCTGGTAAAAGCAGTTTTCTCCTGGGACTATATTCCCTAGGGGAGGAATACATTTTTTTCTGTGTCATATCCATGTTCTGTGTCATATCCATGTTGGACTAGTAAAATAAAGTTACTTCGACAAAAAATTTAATTGATGTCTTGTTCGTTGTGATTATTTATCTCATGCACGTTTCAAGTAAGCTGATTTTAACAGCGAATGGAATGAAGTGAAACCAACTGCTGCCTGGAAGGTAGGAAAAACAATTTAAAAATAATAGTATTTACTGTTCCAGTCGTATGTTTTGGAAAATGGTTGGCAGTAACTTCACATGGATGCAGGTTGTATTTATTGGACTCAAACATGCAAACTCACCGGTATGGTCCTTTAAGCTATATTTTTAATTAACATTAAAAAATGAGAATGCTGCAATACTACTGAGATAAAGAAAGATATGTACAACTAGTTGCTGACCAGTGTATAAAAAAAAAATCTGTAACAGAACACTCACACACACACACACACACACACACGTATACTGATTTGAGTTGGCTAAGAATAGCAGCCAAATAGAAGGTTAGACTTATTATAGATCGTGTTTGTGCCAACAAACAAGCAGCAAGAGACTAACAAGTCAAATCCCGCCCACCTCGCTCTGGTGGCCACGAGGTCACGGGTTCAATTCCCCCAAAAGCCACTGATAATAAATTGGCAGCCATGAAGGAAGTGAAATTCTTTGCACACTCACAATAATGTGTGACTGGCTAAATGACTGAAATGTGTGTGTGAATGTAAAGGTAAAGGTGAGAATAGTCTGCTGGAAATGTTCCAGCATCAAAAAGTTCTTCACAGAACTGCAGCGTTCCCAAGTAAATCTTATCAATACCACAAAAAAGTCACTAATAAGTCACTAATAGAGGATCACAAGATGATTTATAGAACAGCATCTGCAGGGATTTCTGCCCTTTGATAAAAAAGGAGGTGAAGGAGATCCTTATGTCATGCTTTGTCTCTTCCTGACTTTATGTTCTCTGTGCCTTTTTGGATTTTCAGGGGTTTGATTTACATCCTGGCAAACATAAAAACCAGCCTGAATTTTAAAGTTTGTCAATGTAAAATAACTGGACCGCGGTGACCAGTAAATCAAATCTCTGTAGATCATAAACCCTGGATGGCAACGTCCTTTAATCAATGATCTAAGATGTTCAATTTCATTAACATAGAACAAAATGGCATCAAAGTCAGTGCTGATGTTTAACCATCCTCAATTTGCCGACATCTGAGAAGTTAAAAGTGTTGCACAAGACTGAACGCCAATAACTCTGCAGCCCTGATGCAAACCTCAGATTCCATATCTTATTCTACCAAGCAAATCCCCTCACATAGATTCCACACACACACGCACACACACATTCTTCCTTCTGAGCCAGAACCATTCATGAATGCCTGGTATGACCACGAACAAGCTCTGTCATAACTTTATCAGAAACTGTTCTCGAGGCAAACCTACAGCTTAGCAAAAATTTCATCACTGATGCCCCCGTCAAACCTTCAGCTTCCTCCCTTCCTCGCCTCCTCTGCAGCCAGAGATGACTCACCGGCAGTGGGCATGGCTGAGCCGGAGCCCCTGCTGCCGCTCAGGAGCTCCAGAGGCTGGTNCCGGCAGTGGGCATGGCTGAGCCGGAGCCCCTGCTGCCGCTCAGGAGCTCCAGAGGCTGGTGGCTCTCTGCGCTGCTGCTGGAGGAAAAACAGGACTCGGTCTCATAGATGGTCTGTAACATGGCGCACAACCCGGACACGGTGGGACGCAACAGCATGCCAGGACGAGAGCCAGAGCGCTCCGCTTTGTCAGGAAAATGCCGGTCAGTTTCTTTTTGAAGACATCAGCATGACTTGGATTAGGATTAAGATTCCAAGCGCGTGGGGAAGGGAGTATTAAAATATTCTGCTATAAAACGTGATCACTGATAGCATTCCAAACTTCCAAATGTCCTCTGCACTTTCATTGTGCATTTTTCTTTAGAATGACTGAAAAAAAAAAGCTTTGATTTCCATATAAAAGCTGAAACCTTCTTTGTGCTTCTCTTATGTAATCCAGCCTGATTAAGCTCCAGCGTCTCTGATTTGCAGCTTGCTGAGTTTTCCTGCAGCTTCTGTTGTCACTGGTTGATCATCTTCTGCTGATGACCAGTCCTGCGGCTTCCAGAAATCCTCGCCTCTGCTCGAGGAATGAGTCAAGTCCTCAGAATGAAACATGACAACATTTTGACAACCAATCGAAAAAGAAGTCGTGGTCTTCTTTAAATCTTCTGAGAGTCGAGTTTATCCAAAATTACTCACCCAATAAAAGCTGCAAAATGTGAATCTGTGCTCAGGTAGTAAGAAGTAAGCGAGTATTACCTGGAGTCTTGTTCCATTTACAATAGCCCCTTGATTGCTAAAAATAGCGAAAGAGGCTGATGTGTTTTGGAACGTACTAGTCGGCGGTCCGGTTCAAAGAAAAAAGTTAGTTTCCTCGTTGTGGCGAATCCTCTTAGAGTCTTCAAGCAGCAAGTCCGCCTCTTCACGCTGCACTGTCTGGAAATCACAAAGTCCGTTCCTGGAGACTCGCAGGTGATGAGAGGTGTTATATCACCTCCGCGGCGTCAGGGAGCTTCAGGACGGACGAGAGCCGAGAAACGAGAGGAGCTGCAGCCTTTTCGTCCCGCAGCAACGACACAACAAAGTGCAGAGACGAGGAGACGCTAGAATCTGCTGCTCGGCGCATCAGAGGATCCTCACGCCTGGCTCAGAGAGGGAGAGGAGGAGAGGCGAGGACGCAAATAGCTTTGGGAGAGCGCTCCCCGAGGTTCCATGCTTCCAAAATTAGAACTAAGCAGTGAGAGAACGACGGAGGAAGGGAAATGGAGGGAGGGAGGGAGGGAGAACGATACGGGGAGAAAGAGGGCAGCATAAAGGAAAACAGCAAAAAAAAAAAAAAGNAAAAAAAAAAAAAAGAGAGCAAAAATGAGGAGGCCAGTGGAGAGTTAAAATCCACCGCGGAAAATGCACAAATGAACGAGTGAGCGAGCACACGTCCTCTTACATGATCCCTCGCTCTAAATTAACACACACAGATACACACACACACACACAAAGAATAGGCTCCCGCAGAGTCAAGCTTTGCAGAGCTAACAGAAACAGCTGCTGGTCAGACGGCTAATATAAGCTGTGTGACAGAGAGAGAGAGAGAGAGAGAGAGAGAGTTTTTCTGAGACGCTCTTTGAGCTGGTGAATGAATGCTGAGACGAAGTGGGGATGGAAGGAGGAGGGTTAGCGAGAAAGAGGCTGAAAGTAGATCACTGGGTGGAAAGAAAGTTAGACGAAGAGAAAGAAAATAACGAGAGAATGACGAGAAAAATAGTTTTTGTCCAAGTCAACAAAAACGGGGAGGGGGGGTGGAGGGAATAAACCTGCTCCGTCAATATACATCCTCATCTTTTCTGCATGTTTCTCTCTTTATTTGATGACTTCTCTGATGCTTTAACACTGCTTCGGATTTGGTCGATACCCAGCATCAGGCAGAAAGCTGGGATTCAAACCAGCAACCTCACTGGCCCATCACATCAGAGAAGAGAAGAGAAGAGAAGAGGCGTTTATTAACACTGGGGGGGGGAGGGTTGATGGAAGGCTTGTAGCTCAAAATAGCCTGCTGGAGAGGAGGAGGAGCTAGAGATGAAAATAGACAGAGAGAGAGAGAGAGAGAGAGAGTCGGGCGTGGGTGTCTGTTGGGGGGATTCATCGCCGTCATGACACTGTTGTGTTTCTGCATTGGACTTCCCACAGATCGCCTGTCAATCAAGCAGTGTGGGGGCGGAGTTGTGACCTCTTTGATTTTCCTGTCGTTGCAGGTTAACTTTCTGTAGGGGGCGCTCAGTCCTGATCCAAGTCCTTTAAATACAGAGTTATCTGCCAGTACAATTCAAATATGTATAATTTAATAGATCCTAAAGCTACAGGATAGCTTAGTGTAGCTTAGCTTAGCATATATAGCTGCAACACAGCTTTCTTTATCTGTATTTCTCTTTCTTCTTTTTTTCTATTTATCCTTTAGCGTTTGGTATGTCCTCAGGAAGAGGAGAGTCGGTCTGGATCCGTTGTGGTGAGTTTTGGACGGGACTCGCACAGCTTCTCCTCATCCTCAGCACAACTAAAATAGCTCCAAACACAGCTTTTATCCCGCGGCAGCACTTTAGAGGCATGTACACCTGCAAAACGTCACGGAAACTGCTGATATGTTCCCTTTTATCCCCAGAATCCCTCTCATCAATTAATTAAAACTCCTGGCTGCTCTTTTGTTTATTTTGCGCCATCCTGAGTTTAACTCTTTGGTGAAGATTTGCATTAACGGACCATACCATCCATTTTTGCATGTTTTAGCCTCATATATTCAGTTTTCATACATGTTACGTTACTGACAATCATTTCCCAAAGGATAAAACCGTATTTCAGCTTTCCTGATATTTTGCTAAATCTCTTAATCTTTCAAAATCAAATATTCAAGTGATACTTCCACCTTAAAAATCCATGTTTCTCTTGCTAATAGTTACACAGCCTTATGAAGTCACGGTCCTTTAAATTTTTCCATAAACGCAGGTCTTCTTTTGGGACTATATTCCCTGGTGGAGGCATACTCACATTGCACTAGGTCCCAAGACTATTTGGTTCTCATAAACCATCATTTTAATATTGAAATTGTGAAAATGGCTTTTAAAAACTATGCCCCACACAAGTGGAATAATTTGCAAAAGCTGGTAAAATTAGACAAATTATTCCCTTTTAATCAATTTAAATCCCTTCTGACCAATATAGACCAGTGTGAATGTATGTGTTTTCTTTAAATTGTCCCTCATTTTAAGTCCTTGACCTTTTTATAATTTGTTGATGTATACTGTATATGTATACAGATGTATACTATTTTATGTGTTTTATATGTATTTTATCAGGATGTCCTTGTAAAAGAGAGCTTGCTCTCAGTGGTCTTCCCTGTTTAAATAAAGGGTAAATAAAAAAAATAAAAATAAAAATACATTCACTCCACACATTTTATTGCATTTAAACGCTAAAATTATGTAACTTCAAATAAAAAACCTGAATACACGTCTTGTTGGTGATGATGGATTACCTTTCCCAAGAACATTTCAAGTATCAACAAGTTGATTTTAATAGCAGAATGAACTGAAACCAATGGAGGTCTGGAAGGTAGGAAAAACATTTTTAATTCACCGTTCCAGTAGTATGCTTTGGGAAATGATTGTCAGTAATGTTACGTGTATGAAAATTGAATATATTAGACTCAAACGTGCAAAATGGCCGGTATGGTCCGTTAAGGTAAAGGTTTCTGCTGTAATGGAAAGTTGCATCCAAAAACTGCATGAGTTAAAATAAACGGACTTGGAGACACGTCTGGCTTCATGATATTATAAATCTATTTCCAATCAAGAAGAAAGAAAGAAGAAAGAAAGAAGGAAAAATAAATAAATAATAAATCTCCAATCAAAACAACGTCTTTGATTTTCCGCTGCTGTATCTTTGCTCCGATGACACAGTTTCCCTTCCAGCTCCACTGACATTTATATAATCATTTTTTCATCACCTTCATCATCATCATCCTCCTCCTCATCTCTATCATCACCTGCATCATCCTCCTGCTGAAGCAGATCTGCGTCCTGAAGTCATTATGCTTCGTGTGACTCATAAGTCCACGGAACTGTCAAGTCCTGCATCGTTTGATATGAGCTTCAGCCGCTGACCTGTACTCATCATCATCATCGCCATCATCACCATCATCACCATCATCATCCACTGGGTCATAAAGCTCTTTTCCATGTTCATTCACATTCAAATTTAGGCTATAACAGCTCATTTCAATGTCAAAGGGGGAGAGAGCGAGAGAGAGAGAGAGAGAGAGAGAGAGAGAGAGAGAGAGAGAGAGAG
>VXCM01005218.1:48570-71677 GCA_014773175.1 Lucifuga dentata
AGAGAGAGAGAGAGAGAGAGACAGAGAGAGAGAGAGAGACAGAGAGAGAGAGAGAGGATGCACAGTGAAAGTCACAGTGCATCTAATCCAGCACACAACTATTTGTTTATATTATTCTCTCTTTCTTGTTCTCTCTCTCACTAGTTCTCCTTACACACACGCACACACACACGCACGCACGCACGCACGCACACACACACACACACACACACAGATGGGTGTGTGTGTGTGTGTCCAACCCAAACACAGGACCAAGAATAGGACGACGAGGAACTCATTACCGAGCCAAATGTCTATATATATATATAAACACACACGTCACGCACACACAAAAAGATCAGCCTCCTCTCTCTGTCCAGCAGATTCAAGGAGAAAAGAGACACACACACACACATGCTGCAACACACACACGCACATACACAGTAAATGTCCTTGTAGAAGTCACATCAGGACAGCACATTAAGATTAAAGTTTACTGTCACATGGTTAGTTTGGCTGCAAGTAGAGACTCATCATTCACGTGAAAAAAACTCCAACAATCCCCCCGCTCTGCTGGTTAAGTACTCTACAATACAATACAATACAATACAATATCTGGACACTTCAATGCAGTGACATGGCCCTAAAGCTTGTGTAATTGATGGGCTGACCCTTGACCTTTACTAAAAGCCCACTGCATGAATGGAGCTGCTCTGACAATCTTAATGACCAGACAATCTCCAGCTGGAGAACTCTGACCTCTGTCAGGGCAGAGCATTTGGCATCATTTTGCCAGGATGGAGAGGAAGGAGAGAAGGAAGGAAGGAAGGAAGGAAGGAAGGACTATGCAGTCTTAACCCACTATCAGTATGGTAGAGGTTTAGTTTGTAAGATTTCATTACCTAGAAATCCTGCATGTTGAAATTTGTAACTGTGATGCGAGACAGAAAGATACAGATATCTTCCTTTAAAGGACCATACCACTCATTTTGCATGTTTGAGCCTAATATATTCAATTTTCATACATGTTACATTACTGACAATCATTTCCCAAAGAATAAAACCATATTTCAGCTTTCCTGATATTTTACTAAATCTCTTAATCTTTCAAAATCAAATATTCAAGTGATACACCCACCTTAAAAATCCATGTTTCTCCTGCTAATAGTTACACAGCCTTATGAAGTCACGGTCCTTTAAATTTTTCCATAAACGCAGGTCTTCTTTTGGGACTATATTCCCCGGTGGAGGCATACATTCACTCCACGCTTTTTATTGAGCTTAAACACTAAAATTACATAACTTCTAAAAAAACCTGAATACACGTCTTGTTGGTGATGATGGATTACCTATCCCAAGAACGTTTACAGTATCAACAAGTTGATTTTAATAGCAGAATGAACTGAAACCAATGGAGGTCTGGAAGGTAGGAAAAACATTTTTAATTCACCGTTCCAGTAGTATGCTTTGGGAAATGATTGTCAGTAACGTTACATGTATGAAAATTGAATATATTAGGCTCAAACATGCAAAATAGCCGGTATGGTCCTTTAATATCAATTGGTAACTTGTATTTTGCAATAAATGTATTGTTCCCTTTTTTGTCAGATAATTGCAAAATGATAAAATGTGATTTAGTTGATGCTGCCTAAATGCTAATAGTACAAGAATTACAATAACGTTGCAGTTCTGACAGATAAACAGGCAGGATGTCAATAAAACAGCATCTGCAGTATGTAATAAACACACAGATGTATTTACACATGTATTTACATGCCAAATAAGTAGTTACTGACAGAGTGTAAGATAGGACAGAGTGCACGTCATCAAATGCCTTCCCTTCAATTTTACTGTTTTTAATCTTTCTCTCCAGTAATTTCTTGTACATAGTGTAGCGTTGGTAATTTCTTACTCCAAGGAAACTGACATTACGGTCCCAAATACACACGTATGGCTATTCAAACCGTGTTTTGAACATGCAGTGTGTTTACACCATAAATCAAACACACTTCAACATGTCAGCAGGCATGACACTTGGATGTGGACGTGGTGTTGGTGGACGCTCATGTCCAACAATGCAACACAAAACAGGAATGAAGACGCTCCACACAGCAAAGTCAAAAGATTATGGAAGATAATATGAGAATTACAGCAAAAATATAAAATAAAGTAACAGCCTTTGTAGTACTAGTATTACAACAACTCCTAGTATGCAAACTGACAACAGAATGCACTTTTATATTAGCATATACTTTATATGGAATGGAAACTGGATGCGGCTAATATTTGGTTATCAAGCATTAATTTAAAAGATTCACATGTTAAGGAATATGAGTTCTCACTTAGTTTCTTGCTTAATGGGTAGTTAACTTTTGGTTAAACAGTTTGTAAGTTACATCTAATGGCTGGAAAAGATTAGTTGTATGAAAGTTGGGTGTAGTGGCCAAACTACTCTGAAATTAGTGATTTAGGTGATGTTAATCTAGCTAGCTAGCTGTTTAGGATTGTTGGTACTAACTAGTTAACTATTGTCTGCTAACAAGTGCTATTTGGTTGTATGTTGTTAAATGATTAAGTGAATAAGCATTTATTTAAAATGGTCAAATCTTGAGAAATACCTATTTTGTGTTCATTTATGTTTCTAAGTGCTGGTTGGTTAATATTAGTTGTTAGTCGTTAGTAACATTTAGCAGTTAGTAATTGGCTGGTAGTTAGCTGTTCTGTGAAAGCTGCCAAGTGAGTGGTTAGCTAACATACCTGAGTGTTAACTGTTTAGGACGGTTGATGTTAGCTAGTCAAGTTAACTATTTGATTAAGTATTACCATTTGGTTGTAAGTTGTTTTTTAAGTCTTAACTGTTTGTTTGCAAACCTTTTGTAAGCTTTGTTGGCAAAGCTGAATTTCTGCTTAACTATCCACTAACCATTAATTTTAAATACTAAAATGTTAAGGAATGTCTGTTAGTAGGTGCAGGCTGGTTAACTTCTGATTGCTAACAGTTAACAGTTGGTAATTAGCTGCTAGCTATTAAGTTTGGCTGCTAGCTTGTAAATACTCGCACAAGTTAGCGCTGTTGTGTTAAAGTTGCTAACTGCCACGGGTTAGCTAACCTGTCCGAGCTGTTTAGGGTTGAAGCTAATCTAGGTAGTTAGCTGTTGGCTGTTTTCTCAGGTGTCAACTTTACCTAGTTAGCTAGTTATAGCAGCAGCCTGACACCTAGTAGGTGAGTTAGTTGTTGTGTGAGCAACAGCTAACCAAGCACAAAACGGCAATTCTTTATTTATCTCTGCTGTCATTTTTTATGAAACCTTTAACTAAATGGCAGTCTGTAGATCCTTCTAGGACACACACGCACAGTTCATGCACACGCACACACACGCACACACGCACACACTCAGACTATCAGAAAAAAACCCACCGTAACGTACCGTGGATGTCGGCGGGTCCTCCTAGAACGCGAATCCGCGCAGAGGTCGCTTCCCCCCGGCTGCGGTTTCCGCCGAGACTCGATGTATCCCGCCGCGAAGCTCCTCTGCGGCGTTAATTCACATGAAACCGTTTAATTTACCGAGCAGGTCGCGTCTCACCGCCTACCGTTTCACCTCCTCCATATTTACACTCTCTCTCTCTCTCTCTCTCACCACCAACAACAACGTTACGGACGTCCTCCTCCTGCCACGTGACCAGTCTGCTGGAGCTAAAAATAGACTGGCTACGAACCAGCGGAGAGACAGACAGGCGGGGACAAACGGTGGACATGCGGCAGACAGCTCCGCTTTTACTCTTCATGCAGCATCAACATTCAGACATCAGGTCTAGTTTGGAGTTTTGTATTTACGGAAAGGCGAACGACATTTAGCGACTAAAACCCGCGTTTTAGAACATGCAGTGTGTTTACTCCACAAATCAAACACACTGACACATGTCAGCACATTCAAACCGCTAATAACACAGATGCAGAAGACACGTTATTATAAATGACTTATGCAGCGCAAATAAGCCTCCAGCATATGTTTCTCTCCTTCCCACCTGGAACATTAACAGTCTTGGTACATGTTCAGAAATAGACTTTTGCTCTACATTCCACCAATTAGAACTTTAACTGGAAGCATGGATTTCATCTTCTGAGCTCCATATACATGGAAAACTACAAAACTCTGATATCACTGAACCATTTCAGTTCATTCATTCTCATTTCTTTTAAGCCCCTGATTTTCTTTGCATTGTCTGACTGCTGGTTGCTTTTTTTTTCCCACAAAGAATGAAACTGAATACATTTAGTCTAATTTTCATTTGTGAAAGACTTTTTATCACATCTAATGTGATTTTATTTGTATGTATTTTATTTGAGGAAGACTCCTCAGTGAATCCTTCCAGATGAAAAAGTTTGATGAAGTAATTTCCATCACCAGCTCTAAACCTCTGAATCTTGTTTGAAGGCTTTGAACTTAGAGCTAATCTAGAAAATGATACTTAATTCTATAAAAATTCTCTGACACTCCATCCCAGAATATTTTTGATTTTTTCCCTTATTTTAGAAAATCTGTGCAATGTAGAAAACAGCAAAAATCCATATGAAAAAATAATTTTGCCCTTGTAACAGAGGGCTTACTGCTCAGTGCAAATAAGTTATTTTATTTTATTTTTTTAAAAAACTTTTTGTGATCAAAACCATGTTTTTGAAGGACATTTGATTCCGACCCACTATCCCGATTTAACTTTTATATCAGTGTTTGAAACTGTGATGATAAAAAATGATAAAGTATACTTCGTACCAAGCATAATGCTAACTCACATGCTAATTGAAGCAATCATCCAAAGGTGCAATGCATAGCAAAAAAAAAAAAAAAAAAGNAAAAAAAAAAAAAAAAAAGGAGGAGTTATTATGGTAGATTTTGTTTTTGTATCAAATCTCCTGATTGCAGAAATTCTGTTGAAATGAGTTGAATTCATCATTTTAAATGCATATGTGACTGCAGCCTGATTCAGTTTTATGGAGACTGTGTTTCATGACTCATCATTCAGGTATTTTCGACACTTGGATTGGCATTTTTTCATCTTTTCATCTCGTCTGACTTTATCCACCTCTCCCATGATGCACTGACTCAAAGACTCAAGGGAGCTGCAGTTGTTACATGATTTTTTTTTAAAAAAAAAGTGGAACTGCAGTACATGCGAAATGTTCTTTCAATAGCCAAACAAATTCCAGACAAATCCGTGTTTACAGGAGAGGAGAGGAGGGGAGAGGAGAGNAGAGGAGAGGAGAGGAGAGGAGGAGAGGAGATATTGATGGATTCATATTTGAGGCTATAAATATCTCCACTTCTGGAACAATGTGACTGCAAAACACAAAGAGGAGGAGGTGGAGAGAACATGAAGAAGAAGGCGACAGGAAAAAGGGAGGTAGGAAATAAGGGTGAGAGGAAGAGAGAAGAGGAAAAACTAAGAGAAAGAGGAGGAGGGGAAGAAGCGGAGTATACAGTAAGATTGCAAAGAAAGGAGAGGGAACATGTTAAGAAAAGAGATGGAGCAAAGTAAGAACAAAAAAGGAGAGGAGAGATTTTCTGTGAAACAAGGGAATGAGAAGACGAGAGACAGAGCTGAAAAGCAAAATAGAAAAAAAGGATGTAGAGAGAGAGAGAGAGAGAGACAGAGAGACAGAAATAGAGGGAGAGAATGTGCTATTCTGGTAATGATGTTGTTGCCGTGGAGACGCTGTCCTCAGTCTGACTACTCCACAGGTGCCTTGTGGGTATTTTTAAAGGATCTCACCGATTGGTGGAAATCTTATGGAACAGAAAACTACTGGTCAACAGAGGTAAAGGTCAAAGGTCAGCAGGGAGGTCAGCATCCCATCACTCTAAATGCCTCTGCCTCTCCTCTTTATAAAATACGTTCACTTGTTGACTTTTTCAGGACACCAAGAACCAAAACCAAATGATTATGAAATAATTATTTTCACAAAATATTTTGATCATTTTGTGTTTGTCTTTCAGCCATTAGTGTTTGACCGTTTCACCTTCTTTACACCTTTGCTTGTTTGATCATTTGTATCTTTTTCCATTTTTGGTTTCACCTTTTATTTTCTTTTGACCTTCACACCATTTTTCTTTGAATGCATTCACCGTTTTTATTTATGACACCTTGATTTCATCGTTTCACACCCGTTTGTCATTTCTCACTCATACGCGTATCACGCTCCGTGTGTGTTATGCTGCCGCGCGGACTACTTTTTACTGGCACAGCTCAATTTGAGAACCGCTCATCCAAACAACTTCACACGTGACGCTGCACGTCCTTGAGAAATAAACCTGCTGAATTTCAGTTTCATACATGACGGGTTCTAGAGAAGTTGGTGCCACAGAGATTTCTTTTTCTTTCTTTTTTCTTTTCCTTTTTTTCTTTTTTAAAGTTTTTTTTTAATTTTTTGCTTTTTTCTTTTTTTCTCTTTTTCTTTCTTTTTTCCCTCTTTTTTTTTTCGACAGAGACAAAAACAGAGATTTCTGTCTTTACAGTTTGATTTATTTTTATTTAGCTTGATAGCATTTACACCAAAAATACAATCTCTCATGCCCGGGGGGGGNGACGACTTGCCCGGGGCCCCAGAAAAGCTAAGGCCGGCCCTGGTTTGATGTGTAACTATAAGTCATTGGACTTTCTTTGGCAGACTCTGAGTTTCTTATCAGATCTTTTGAGTTTAAATCCTGGTAGAATCATACTTTTGCAATATATATCATATTGTTTTTAAAGCAAAACAAGACAAATTTTTGGCATCTCATGCTTCGATATCCATTATATTAAATTAATCTCTTCATTTATCCTGCAGATTTACTGTATGAGATATATGACTGACTCTATATCATGCTGAGATTGTCAGTTTAAATCCCCTCACAGCTTTTATCTTTATCATTTGCATTCTATAGTTTTCAAAGTAAAATAAAAGCATCAGCATTGAGAGTCCAACCAAACGCTAAACGTAGTCTGGATTACCGGACGTCCAGAGACCAGAACCTCCTCACCACATTACCGAACGCTAAAGCTGCAGGTTCAGTCAGGACACATAAAGATGGAGGTGCCATCAACCCTCAAGAGATAATACCAGAGGAAGAGACGGAGAAAGAAAAGGTATGATGAAAAACAGATGAACCAATAACATGTCATTGTGTGGCATGCACAAAACACACACACACACACACACACACACAGACACACAAACACACATAGCAAAAGAAGCAGCGGTGAGTCAGCTTCCTGTGAGTCACAGGAGAAATCAGAAATGTCAGAGAAAGAACATATACACAAACTCATACACACACACACACACACACACACACACAGCTGTAGCCACCAGTTTCTGACATTAATGAAGACAGCCATGACAACTGTTCCTTTTCCATCGTCTAAGTCAAAGCAGGAGTGGGAGGCCTCTCTCTCTCAGTCTCTTTCTCTCTCTCTCTCTCACACACACACACACACACACACACTTACTTAGAAATATATGAGCTCCCATTGTATCTGGTTTTAACATTTTTTTTCTGGTCTGCAGCAGGTTTCGATGTTGAAAGAAAATGGCTGCAGATTACAGCTGAGCAAAATAAAGTACCACAATATTCTTCAACTAATACTTGTACATACGTGTATTTTATTACATACATCTTTGCATCACAGCAGTCTGAGTTCTTCATCCTGGACTGAGATCTGATGACTGTTGAGGAAACTGCAGCAGATGATCTGAACCAGCCTGAGATGATCGACATGTGACGTGTCATACATATGACATATGACGATGACGGCGGCCATGAAAATGATCCTCAGGTGGTTTTAAGATGTTCAGAATGTGCCAAGATCATATTCCAGCACCAGCAGGAAGATCCATGGATTCATATATGAATGCATAGATCCTTCCTGCTGTTGCTATTTATGATAAATTCTTTTTTTTTCTTTTTTTTTTTTAGATTTTATAAATCCCCCAAATCATATACATACTGTAACACAAACACAACAACAACAGGACAAACAAAAAATACATAAATAAATAAAAGAGAAAATCATATTGCCTGTGGGCATGAAAGGGCATTAAACATGTTTACATATAAGCTATAAAGACTCATTTTCCAGTAATGAGGTCAACAAAGAGGTCCCAGATTTTCAACAACAGGTCTTCTTTTCCTGAGGTTAGAAGTATGATCTGTTCATATAGCTGCAGATATAGTTCAGTTTAGGATCAGTTCTGGCCCTGATGCATCAGAAATCCAGATTTGTCTGACCAGGACACATTTTTTTCCAATTTTAGCAGACTCTTTAAGTGAAACATTAAACATGCAATAAGAAGCTAAATCACGCTAGAATCATATCAGAATATTGATGTTGTAAAATAAATCAGTAAATCACATCATATTCATCCATGTCTGCGTGAAGAAAGACAGATGAGATGCATATCTGACCTCCATGCTTCTCCTTCCTGTGGGCCTCAAACCCACTCTGACCCACGTTGCTGCTCCACACAGCAGACATTGCATAATTATATATATATTATATATATTATTGCATAATATATTCAATTGTCATACACGTAACGTTACTGACAATCATTTCCCAAAGCATACTACTGCAACGGTGAATTAAAAATGTNCACGTAACGTTACTGACAATCATTTCCCAAAGCATACTACTGCAACGGTGAATTAAAAATGTTTTTCCACACAGCAGGTCAGAAGAATCATAGAGTAAATTATGCAGGACTCCAGCGCCCCCAAGAGGAGAAGAAAGCATGGTGCATGCTGAATATAGAATAGAATAGAATAGCTTTATTGTCATTATACGTAACATATAATGAAATTACAATTAATATTGATAATTATTGCTATTCCTGTGACCAGTACTATTACAAGTATTACTTCAAGAGTAGCATTAAAAGTAATATACAGCAGTAGTACTAGTTTCCTATAGTTGAAGCAGTAGCAGTACTAATAGTACAAGTTGGTATTAATGGCAGTAGTAGTAGTAATAAATGTACTTGTATAGCACAATTCATATACTGAATACAGCTCAAAGTACTTTATGTAAAAAAGCAGCAGCCAAGAAAACATGTAAATATTTAAAAAAAAAAAAAAAAAGAGTAAAATGGAACATAAACACTTAAAATACATAAAAACATAAAATCAATTAATGAATGGTACAACTAAAATTTATAAACTGATGTAAATCTAGGAAATGCATAAAATGAGAACAGCAGTTTTATGCAAAGTTTAGAAAGTGTGTTTTTACATGACATTTAAAACTGACTGCTGTTATTTAATATGTTGAGATTAGTTGCTAGTTTGGGGGCAAAACTAAAAAATGCTGAATTTTCCTCTGAGAATAAAGATGATATGATAACATGATGATATCTGCAAGGACCATACCAACCATTTTGCATGTTTGAGTCTAATATATTCAATTTTCATACATGTAATGTTACTGACAATCATTTCCAAAGCATACTACTGGAATGGTGAATTAAAAATGTTTTTCCTACCTTCCAGACCTCCACTGGTTTCAGTTCATTCTGCTATTAAAATCAACTTATTGATACTTGAAATGTTCTTGGGATAGGTAATCCATCATCACCAACAAGACGTGTATTCAGGTTTTTTAGAAGTTATGTAATTTTAGCATTTAAGCTCAATAAAAAGCGTGGAGTGAATGTATGCCTCCACCGGGGAATATAGTCCCAAAAGAAGACCTGCGTTTATGGAAAAATTTAAAGGACCGTGACTTCATAAGGCTGTGTAACTATTAGCAGGAGAAACATGGATTTTTAAGGTGGGTGTATCACTTGAATATTTGATTTTGAAAGATTAAGAGATTTAGCAAAATATCAGGAAAGCTGAAATACAGTTTTATCCTTTGGGAAATGATTGTCAGTAATGTAACATGTATGAAAATTGAATATGTTAGGCTCAAACATGCAAAATGGATAGTATGGTCCTTTAATAGTAATAGTTTAATTAGTCGACCTAATCAATGCATTAATTCAGTTCCTAATTGCTCTAATTGGACTGGTTGATGAATATAATTCATAAATCATAATTCTCCTCCTCCCTCCTTCATCCCTCCCTCCGGCGTTGTCAAGGCAACAGACCTTTAGGCTGGCGCGTTAGTCATCAGTCCTCTCTGTTTTTCTCGCTCTCGTGTTGTGACGTTTCACCACAAGGAAAACTGAACTGCTCTTCATCCTCATCATCATCCTCATCATCATCGTCATCTTTTATGACTTTGAAAGCAGCTTAATTTTCCGAGTTAAAATTAGGCTATTTGTCTCTATTTTATTTTTTTCACCTCTTTTGTATTTTGTTATTTTCTCCTCGGTTCTGCTGATTCACACACATACATACACACGCGCGCGCGCGCGCACGAACACGCGCACACGCACTGTCAGAGAGAGGAGAGGAGGGCGGATCNCACGCGCGCGCGCGCGCACGAACACGCGCACACGCACTGTCAGAGAGAGGAGAGGAGGGCGGATCTGTGTTTCAGACTCCAGGACTTCCTCAGCAGCGCGGAGAGCACGCAAGGTAAGTGTGTTACACAAATTATTATTCATATTTCCATTAACCACGCAGGTAAACTGGCTTTTTATTTTAATTCATTAATTATTATATTGATAAAACCCTCAGGCTGCCATTATTCGTGTTGATCCTCACGGTAACAGGTGATAAGAACCCGCAGACGGAACTACACATTACGGGATGATTTCCCTGTAATTTGCGTAATATTCCTGTGTAATTATGGATCAGACTTTCTGTGTATGAAGCGTCTTACAGTCTGATAATTGTGATAATGAACGTTGGTTATGTTATAGTAATGACTTTCCCATTTTTCTTTCTCTACTTCCTGTATAATAATTTTGACATCTGTGTGTGTGTGTGTGTGTGTGTGTAAAATGAGTCCATGCCGGTTTGCTGCGCATTTCATCTCATTTTCAAACCACAGAAACCACATTTTTCTCACGTTATTTCTGCTGCGTCTCAACTAAACCATGTTGTTGCTGCTCTTAAAGGACCAGACCGGTGTTTTTTTTTAAACTAGCCCCTAAGGGACTACACCTGACGTTACTTCTGACGCGTCTTTCCTAATAAATCCCAGTCTGAAGAGTTTTGAAAAGGTTTAGGGAATTTATTTTTCTAGCATCAGAAAGGGCTCAGTTTTATTTTCTAAGCTCCTAAATGGTGAAATTTTCTTCCAAATTTTATGAACAGTCTTATTTTTAGATCATTTTATCGTCCCTATATTTATTTATTTTTAAGCAGTACTGTAAAAAAAATATTTTAGTAGACAATTTTTGGCTTATGAAAATGTTAACATTTTTGCCAATGTTTTACTTGTTTATAGGAAATGTAAAATAAAAAAAGAAATCTTTTTTTTTTAATTGCAGTTTTAGATTTAATCAGCCTGTCTCTTTGCTCAAAATATAAGAAAATAAAAAGAAGTCTAAGGAATTAGGGAAAAAGTTAAAAAAAAAAAATGTAGCAAAGAGAAAATCTTTTAATTTTTTTTACTTAGAAAATGTGATTGTGTTGTTTTTGATCCGTTCCTTCACACGTCCTCTGTAAAGAACAAAGTTTTTTCAAAGTAAAATTCAGTGCAAAGTAAAATGAACTTTGTTAACCTTAAAAGCTGAAATGGATCAAACTGAGCTGTGGAATAACAGGAAGTTTAAAAAGTAACAACGAGCAGATTTCAGCTGAAACCTGATTATTTGTTGCTGTTATTCTCTGTCTCTGCTGTCCTAATTTAATTCGTTAAATGTAGTCCAGCCTGAGGCTCGCTCATCCGTCTCTGTGTCTCAGGTCATGGAGGGTTCTGGATCGGGGCCCGGGCGCTCTGCGTTGGCGTGGCTGGTGGGAGGCTCTCAGGTCGTGGGTCTGGCCTCGGTGGTTCTGGCCGGCGTGTGGATGGGTCACTACCGCGGCGGCTTCGCCTGGGACGGATCGCATCGGGAGTTCAACCTGCACCCTCTGTGCATGGTGCTGGGCCTGGTGTTCCTGCAGGGTGACGGTCAGTCCACAGAGAGAGAGAGAGAGAGAGAGAGAGAGAGAGAGAGAGAGAGAGAGAGAGANAAAAAAAAAAAACAAAAAAAAAACATCATCATAGATTGTATGATCCTTCTTATTTGGCCAAAATATAATGATAATATTGACCATCTGGAGTCTAAAATCATTTTTGAAAAGTACTTTTCACAAAATGTTTTTAATTTTTTGTCCAACAACAACCATAGATTAATATGTTTCCAGAGAAAGCCTTTTTTTTTTTTTTTNTTTTTTTTTTTTTTTTGGTCATTTTTGAACTCAGAATTGACCTTTAGAAATGCCAGAACTCCAACCCAAGTAAAGACAAGTTACCTGCTGCGTGGGTTCAGGTGTGCAAACACAATTACAAAAGTGTTTCTAATAACAAAGTAGCATTTAAATATGATTAATAAAGCATCAGCTAAAAGAGTTTATTGTTAGAAGAATGGCTGCTGAAAATGGAGCTTTGCAGTTTTATTATGTAAATAATTATTTATAATTTAATTATTTCCAGCAGTAATAGACATTTGCTATATTATTATTGTCTTGGCTATTAATTTTAAATCAATTAATGAATAAAAGTATCAATTTATATCAAAACATGAGCATTTCTGGGTGATTCCAAACTTTTGAACACTCGTGTATGTGTGGGATAAATATGTGCAACCAGATTATATGCAAATACTACATGCAGAAACATTCTGGGTGGTTCCTAAATCTGCATAATTCAAAATAAACTGACATTACAAACACTTTGACTGGTTGCTAGGTAACGACAGGTATCCAAAATAAACAGCTGGGATGTTGTGTTCAGGGAATAAATGCTGCAGACAGAATATTTTTAGTTGCAGAATAAAAGATTGTTACTCTGCTGCTGTTCTGTTTCTGCATCATCATCATCATCATCATCATCATCATCATCATCATCATCATCCCTGAAATAAAGACAGAGTGAGACATCGCTGTTTTGTTTTTTTTTTTCCGCTCTGGTCTCTGTGGGGAGTTTTATTACTGAGAGTAATCAGATTACTTTAAAGTGCTTCGACAGGGTGGCTGTCTGCTAAACAGCCAGATTACATTAGAGCCACAGCAGCAAAGGTCAGCTGGACATTAGCGGAAAACACCTCAGGGGACCCTTACACACACACACACACACACACACACACACACTGTGATAAGTCACACTGCCTCAGGCTACATCCATGCTAATTTAGACAAATTCGACAGCACATCTGTCTTGGCCTTTAAAGGACCATACCACCCATTTTGCATGTTTGAGTCTAATATATTAAATTTTTATACATGTAAACGTTACTGACAATCATTTCCCAAAGCATACTACTGGAACGGTGAATTAAAAATGTTTTTCCTACCTTCCAGACCTCCACTGGTTTCAGTTCATTCTGCTATTAAAATCAACTTGTTGATACTTGAAACGTTCTTGGGATAGGTAATCCATCATCACCAACAAGACGTGTATTCAGGTTTTTTTAAAAGTTATGTAATTTTAGTGTTTAAGCTCAATAAAAAGCGTGGAGTGAATGTATGCCTCCACCGGGGAATATAGTCCCAAAAGAAGACCTGCGTTTATGGAAAAATTTAAAGGACCGTGACTTCATAAGGCTGTGTAACTATTAGCAGGAGAAACATGGATTTTTAAGGTGGGTGTATCACTTGAATATTTGATTTTGAAAGATTAAGAGATTTTGCAAAATATCAGGAAAGCTGAAATACGGTTTTATCCTTTGGGAAATGATTGTCAGTAACGTAACATGTATGAAAATTGAATATATTAGGCTCAAACATGCAAAATGACTGGTATGGTCCTTTAATCAGTATGTAATCCCAGTTCTCCTCTTCAAAACCTTTCGTCTAATCATTCACATTTGTGTTTTTTTTCCTCATATATTCATAGTTCAAACATTATTACAGAATAGATGAAGTAGTTCAGCAGCAAATCTACTCAGACTTTCACCTCCATAAAAAAAGGTTCAGCTGGAACCCGTTTGGCCTCAGATGATGACGATGATGATGACGATGATGATGACGATGACGATGATGATGATGATGATGTCAGATCAGCTGTGAAGGATTTGTTTGGAGGCCCAAGAAAATGATGCCAATGAAACAGCAATATGTCTGTCACATAGGATATACATATACAGTATATATATGTATATAAAACAAATACCTGCAAAATCTCTGGTTGGCTCTTTTCTGTGACAGGCTTAGAACTTATCAAACAAACCTTGTGTACCTTAAAAGGAAATAAATAGCAAATAATTTTTAGAATTCATCTTTTTTGTATAATTTAAATATTTGCCTTTCTGAAGGAAAAAAATAGGAATGCAAATTCAGAAAGAAATTGCAGCAACTTCTCTCTCTCTCTCTCTCTCTCTCCAGCCATCCTTGTCTACAGAGTATTTCGTAATGAGCCGAAAAGGAACGTAAAGGTGCTTCATGCCGTCATTCACCTGTTTGCCCTCATCAGCAGCATCATAGGTGAGAGAAATACAGTTTGTGTGTGAGAGAGAGAGAAAGAGAGAGAGAATCATGAGGCCTGAAATTTACATTATTAGTCAGTCTCTGATATCTTTGTGTGTTTGTGTGTGTATGTGTGCATGTGTATGTTTGTGTATGTGTGTGTGTGTGCAGGTACTGTAGCTGTGTTTGACTTCCACAGAGCTTCAAAGATTCCAGACATGTACTCTTTACATAGTTGGTGTGGCATCACTACCCTAATCTTATTTTGCTTACAGGTACACACACACACACACACACACACACACACACACACACACACACACACACTTTACACATGCATCACGTTCCACTTCGTATAATGACATTGCCTGTAATGCTGCCTTTCTCAGTGGGTGATGGGGTTGCTGTTCTTCCTGTTTCCTGGCGCGTCGTCATGGTTACGGGCGTGGTACCTCCCCCTGCACGTCTTCTGTGGTTTGGTTCTGCTGGTTCTCGCCATCGGAACCAGCCTGCTGGGCATCACTGAGAAACTCCTCTTCAGCATCATGTATGTCCACCTGTCTGTCTGTCCAACTGTCTAACTGTCCATCTGTCTGTCTATCATATTCCTGGCTTTGAGAGACCATGTTGGTTATTCTGTAAGAAAGAATACAAGAGTTGATTGATAAGTTCTGAGCCTTTAACATATATTCCAGCTCACTTCCTTATTGAGTGTGTTCAGTTCAGGACTTATCAATCAACATTCTTATTTTCAACTCTTTCAATATATATATATATATATATATATATATATATTTTTTTTTTCCCCCCTACAAACATGCAGCACATCTGTTCAACTCTGTCTAGAACATTCATGCATGTGCATCTTATTTTCCATAAACTTTGGTTGTGGTGTATTTTCAGGTCTACCTACTCCGGTTTTGACTCAGAGGGGGTCCTGGCCAACATTTTGGGGGTCCTGCTGGTGTNCCGGTTTTGACTCGGAGGGGGTCCTGGCCAACATTTTGGGGGTCCTGCTGGTGTGTTTCGGGGTGCTGCTGGGTTACACAGTAACCAGAGAGGAGTACAGACGTCCCCCCAACCCAGAAGAAGAGTCTCTGTCTGTCCATTTCAAGACTCTGACTGACGGAGGGGCGCCGGCCTCACCCTGACCTCAGCCTGACCCCAGCCTGACCCCAGCCTGACCCCAGCGACAACCTGAACCCAGCCTACAAGCTCACCTGCTACCGGTTTACAAGAGTTTAGACAGTGTGAGAGAAGAGGAGGCAGAGGATAGGGTTAGATGGAGGCAGATGATTCGCTGTGGTGACCTCTGAAGGGAAAANAAGAGGAGGCAGAGGATAGGGTTAGATGGAGGCAGATGATTCGCTGTGGTGACCTCTGAAGGGAAAAGCCGAAAGGAAAAGAAGAAGAAGACACAAGCAGCTAACAATGCTAAGCTAACATGCTAAAGTGGATTTTTAGTTTTGGTTGACTGACGTCCTGAAGTCATCAACAGGAAGCTGAAGTGTTAAACTTTTCCGTCGTGTTAGTATATAGACGCTCCTTCACGTAGCCGTACGGATTTTACATTTGTGCATTGTTATTTGTGTTTCCGCACTTCCTGCTAGAGCAAATCTATGTCGCAAAAATAAACATTTCATTACAGGAAATGGCTGCTGTGTCGTTGTAATTGAAATATGACAAAATTCTACCATTAAAGCTGCAGCGTGTATTCAGGTTTTTTTTTAGAGGTCATGTGATTTTTGCATTTAAGCGCAATAAAAAGTGCAGAATTAGCTGAAAATGCACCAGGGAATATAGTCCCAAAAGAAGACCTGTGTTTATGGAAAAATTTAAAGGACCATGACTTCATAAGGCTGTGTAACTATTAGCAAGAGAAACATGGATTTGAATATTTGATTTTGAAAGATTAAGAGATTTTGCTCGACAGGATAAAACTTCCCTAAAGAAAGTTACGAGTATTTTGTGAGCCTGTGAAACTCCATATTTATATTTCATCCATACAAATTTACATGATAAATGCTTCATTAAACAGATAAAATACTTATGAATCTAAATGCCCCCATCCAAAATAACCAATGAGAGGCTATTGTTTTTTTCTTAATACCATAGAAGATGCCAATGTCATTAAAAAAAAAAAAAAAAAAAAAAAAAAAAAAGTGCATACGAGCAGCAGCATTGCTGGGACAGTGTGGGACAAAACAAAATCAAATTAAAAATCAAAATCAAGGGAATTTTTTTTCCTGTATGTAATTAAAGGACCATACCACCCATTCTGCATGCCCGAGCAAATATCAGGAAAGGTGAAATATGGCTTTATCCTTTGGGAAATGGTTGTCAGTAGTGTAACATGTATGAAAATTTAATATATTCGGCTCAAACATGCAAAATAACTGGTATGGTCCTTTAATTAACTTAACTTAAAAAAATAACACAAAAACTAAAATAGCCTCTTTCCTGATTCTCCTCTCTGGACCATTTCATTCACTCTTTATAATTTACACCAACGCCATTCTGAGCATTTCAGCCAAAAATAAAAAGGTTCGATACCAAAACAAAAAAAGCTGATTCCAGTTTGGAATCAGAAAATAGCAGGACCTGAAGTGGGATCTCTAAGTCCACCACCTGTGGACGCGTCTCATACTGTGGTCTAAGCGACAATTTTGGATTGACAACTGGAGATTTTTTCTCCTGATTTTCTCACTGTATTATCTTTCATCTGCGACAGCCAAAGATCACACCGTGTTTAGGAACCTTTAGATGGTTTACGTCAAACTGTGGAAACCTTTGCTGAACGGAGGAGAAAGTTTAGATGGTGAGACACGACTCCACCCACCTGGGCCAGGTGGAGGTGTAACGAAACGTTTTCAACTTGGACGCTGCTCTGAAGCTGCTGCTGGAAACACAGAAAGCTACAGAAACATGCATGTGAAGAAATTACAGTTTGATTCCACTTTCTGAACGTCTAAAGGTCAATTAACTCTGCTTAGCCCCGCCCACTCCTGCTGCGTTAACGACAGCAGAACAAGCCAATCACAACACTCCCCCACTGTTTCCATGGCAAAGAGCATAAAGGACCAAAGGATATCATTAAGTCATGTATTTGTTCTTAGTTTGCATCAATTACAACAATACACAGCAGAATACAAAATCACAAAGAAAGAAAAAACTCTAAAATCTTAAAAAAAAATCATTTTTACACGATATTCACTGCAGCCTGATGCAGAAACGTGAATTTAAAAAACAGAGCTTCAAGTGTTTTTCGTCTCTTTGAACGTAAAGTTTCCATTTCTGTGTTCCGAGTGAAAAAAAAACAAAAACAAAATTTAAAATAAACTTACAAAGTCAAATCCAAGTTCAGTTTAACACAGCCATAACTTAAAAAAGATAAATATTACTTATTTTGTTGTTATTTACAGTCTTCCTGTTGTGTTCATACAGCAGCTCTGGCAGCTTTACCGTTTCTGAAACTATGGCTTCCTACTGGATTTCTGGTTTTCAGTATTTAAGCTTCAGAATCTGTCAAAATTCTCCATTAAAGGCTGAAACAGGTCAGAGTGCTGCTCTGTGACGCCTTCTGACAGAAACACTGCAGAGATGCATTGTGGGAATTTAAATCAGGAAACGGGAACAATGGCGGGACGTGTCCTGCTTTGTGACATGTTGCGTGTTTATTCCTGTTTCCTCTTCTCTTCCTTTTTTCCTCTTCTTTGCTGGGATAGTGAAACCTGATTTTATAACCACTCTCCTTCCTTCCTTCCTTTTTTCCTTCCTTCCTTCCTTCCTTCTTCCTTCCAAAGTGGAAAAGGTTTTGTTCAGGTTCGCAAACCTAATTTGGAGCCATTCAGAGCATTTCAGCCAAAAATAAACTAGTGGAAATGTGGGCTAGTTCATTCCGTTTCCATGGATACGGAACAAGAAGCGGAACTTTTTTAGTGGAAAAGCACTGTGGCCGATCTGTCCCTCATCTTCATTTCTTCATCTTGTTTGAAACGTAACAAATCCATAGTGTAACAGTTGAAAAATAGTGAATCTTGGAATGTGTGTGTGTGACTAAAATTGTTATAAAAAAAAATTCAGTAACACCAAATTGTGAAAATCCATCAGCAGTACAAACGCAGCCGAACCGTTGGTCGTGTTCTCGCTGCTAAAAAACCCCCCAAAAAGTTTTAAAACCCCTAATCGTTATATTTCAGGACAAACCATCTCTGTCCTGTGACTTTGACGTTTGAATTTAATTTTACACGTTGGACTCCACAAACGGTCTCTTTGGTTTGACGGGGGAGGCGGGGCCTGTCTGTCTCTCCACCTGTCTGTCTGAGCAGCTCTGGATCACCGGCAGCGTNCGGGGGAGGCGGGGCCTGTCTGTCTCTCCACCTGTCTGTCTGAGCAGCTCTGGATCACCGGCAGTGTTCGGGCCACTTTCACGTCTGTGTAGGAAGGATTCTGACCGGCGACCTGCACCAAGCTCTCACCTTGACCTTTCACCTCGTAGCAGTCGATGTGGTTGTCGGGGAGGGCGTGGCCGTTGTGGGCATTGTTGTTGCTGCGGTTGTAGAAGGCGATGGAGGAGGGCTGCGCTTGGCTGAAGTCCCCGTGATTGGTCGGTATTTTGCTCGGTGAGGTGACCACCGTGTCCAATGAGGACACGGCCCAGGTGCGAGAGGGCGTGACAAAGGAAGTAGAAGTGGGTGGAGCCTGATGCTGATACTGCTGGTATACCCTTCCTGTCTTGTCAATCACACCCATAAAAGGAGTGTTTCTAGAGGAACGGCCGGCCTCTCCAGGGTAAGTCCCGCCTCCTATCATACATGTTTCCGACTGCGAAGAGGAGACCAGAAAGAGATCGTCATGGTAACTGGCAACCCCTCCCACAGAGGGCAGATCCAGCGGTACATCCACGCGCTGTGTGGAGGCTGAGGCCCTGAAGCCTGGGCCTGGATTGGCCGGCTGCCCCCCGGCGAGGCTGCTGCTGCTGGGGCAGAAACGCACGCTGACGCTCTGGGAGTGGATTAGCGGCCTGGGGGGCGGAGCAGCAGAAGACGAGGTGGGATGGGCACTAAGTGGGCGTCGTAAGCCCCCCTGGTGGTAATGCTGAAATTCTTGTGAGGAAGGAGTGTTATCGGCTGTTGCCATGGTAATTTCCACAGGGTAATAGGTTGCTTTTGATTGGCCACGGCTCAGCTGACGGGCGTGATCCGGTTGATTTGTTCCCGCCCTCTCTGCTCTTGCTCCTCTCCCATAGGCTGCTGCAGGTCCTATTGGACAAACCGGATCAGAATCCAAATCCTCCTGTGGATATGAACTCAGACCAGCCTGGACCTGCGGGCCGGGCCGGACATCCAGAGGGTTTGAGTAAACGCCGTCGNCTCAGACCAGCCTGGACCTGCGGGCCGGGCCGGACATCCAGAGGGTTTGAGTAAACGCCGTCGCCCAGCTCAGCCAGTTCATGAGGCAGAAGGGCAAACTGGGAGTACAGAGAACTTCCCAGAAAGCTGCTGGAGTGGGCGGAGGAAGTGGGCTGACTGGTTCTGACAATCTGGACTTGTGCTGGTTGGAGCCACCGGCTTTGGACGGAGTTCTGCTTCTGGAAGGATCGCTGGTCTGAATGGTGGAGGGGGGGCTCGGGGGTTGGGCTGGCTCTCTGGTGTCTCATTGGGGAAGGAGGAGGGCTGAAGCGCTGGTAAGAGGAGGATGGAGGAGGAGCGTGACCAGGAGAAGTGGACGAGGGGGAGTGGGTGGGGNGGGAGGAGGGGCGGCAGTGGGCATCCAGCTTTTGACTGACAGGAAGAGGATGAAAGGAGGCGTGAGGAGGAACATCTCCTCCCCCATGATCCCACTCCTCCTCCTTCTCCTCCTCCTCCTTGATAAGCTCAGCCATCTCCTCATAAGATGAATCTTTGCAGCGTGGCTCATTCAGCGGAGTGGCTAAATGTTGCTGGTAAACGTGGTGTGATGGAGGAGGGGGAGAGTCTTGTTGCTGAGCAACCTGCCGACACTCTTCCTTGACCCGGGTCAGCAGCCGCTGGATCTCCCGGTTAGACGGGCAGAGACGGCTGGCCTCAATCAGGTCCTCAAGGGCTGCATGGAACTGTCTGTGAGAAATAAGAGTAAGTAAAGGCAGGAGAAGTTCCTAATTGGTTTGGTCTGTGTTGCTATGGTTACCTGCTGCCGCGTTTGGCGCGGGCACGAGCATAAAAGGCTTCGTAGGATTTGGCTTTTAGCTCCAGCGCCCTGGTGGCAAACTCCTCAGCGAGACCAAAATCCTGCAAAAGGAGACATGATGGGGTGTCAGGATGGTCAGAGGTGTGTGTGCGTGTGCGTGTGTGTGTGTGTTTGTGTGTGATAGAGACATACACTCATCTTGCGGCGGCAGCGTGACAGGTTGAGCAGCACACACACCCTCAGCTGTCTGAACGTCTTCAGCTCGTCACACGGAAACTTCTGGAGAGCCGACTGATACGAGAGAGCAGCTTCCTTCACTTTACCCTGCTGCGCACACACACACACACACACACACACACACACACACACACACTCTAAACACTTTATCTGACCAGTTAAATATTTGCATGTGGTGTGTGCCATGTGTGTTTATGTGTGTGTGTGTGCGTGTGTGTGTGTTACCTTGTACAACCTGTCTCCCTCTTGGATCAGTTTACTGAGCAGAACCATTAAGATGTCTGGTTTAGAGGTTGCCATGGCCCAGGTTGCTGGTCCTACACACACACACACACACACACACACAGAAGCAAATAAAAAAGCATGTNGGTTGCTGGTCCTACACACACACACACACACACACACACAGAAGCAAATAAAAAAGCATGTGACTAGAATAAAGGCTGAATAGATGATAAATACAGAAAAAATGTTGCTATTCTAGCATTTTTACCACTTGTGGGGAAGCATAATGCAATGTTTGGCCTGAAGGTGGCGCTGTGACTGTCTGGCTGGAGGAGAAGTGTGTGTGTGTGTGTGAGTTCTCTCTCTGTATGTATGAATGAAATCGTTTTGGGAACAGCCTTGCTGATCATATCGTACCTATCTTGGCGCCCTGCCTGAGCAGAGCGATGACGGCAGACGTGTTTCTGCAGCCGACGGCTCGGTCCAGTGGCCGCATGCCGCTGCTGTCCACGTGCTCCACCGCTGCGCCGTGCTCCACCAGGTACTGCACCTGTGCATACACCCACAGAAAGGCGTCGTTTAGCAATTTAACAAAGGCTTCTGATTATACATAATGTGGAAAAAAAAACTGTTATACTGTAAATCTGGGATCCCCAATTGGCGGCCCGTGGGCCAAATGCGGCCCACGGGTCCTATCTATCAGGCCCTCAGATGACTTCTCCAAAAAATAAAAATTAAAAAAAAAATCTTGTACTTTAGTCTCACTTATCTCAGGATTACATGGTCATAAAATGTCATGCTTGGCCTCATTTTGTTCAGGAGAAGCTAAGCTTTCTGTAGATATTCGTATATCTCTATTTTATTGAGAAATGGCGCTTATAAAACATTGTGAACGCTACATAGGGACAAGCACACGGTCTCCAGTCTGTCAGTGGAATATTACGCACATATTACGCATGGGGAACGCATGTCTGTTGCCATGGCTACGTAAAAGCTGATAGGACCACTGACCCATCAATCACATCCTCTGCTAGTCTACTATCCAATCACAAAGAGGGATTTTAAAATTTAGACTGCCCTCAGAAGTTACATCATCGAGAAACAACAAAGCTAGTTACATTTATTTCAGGATCGCGTGGTCATCCTTGGGCTCATTTTGTTTGGGAGAATCTAAGCTTTCTGTAGATATTCATATATCTCCATTTTATTAAGAAATGGTGANTTTGTTTGGGAGAATCTAAGCTTTCTGTAGATATTCATATATCTCCATTTTATTAAGAAATGGTGACTATAAAACACCGCAAACGCTACAACAGAAGTGCTGGACCCGGTGCCAGGCTGCTCCAGTTGTCAAGGGTTACGTTTAAAAATAAATAAAAATTAGAAAATTGTTTTCTGTTGTTATTACCAAATGAGAGAAAAAGATCCGGTCGGGTCAGGTGGGAAATGATGGCGATCAGGGCGGGGGTAGTTGACAAAAAAAATTTATAGACGTTTGGCTCGTGGGATGGATTATTTATCTCAAACTCGTTTCAAGTCTTTATAAGTTGATTTTTATAGTGTACTGGAATGAAGTGAAACCAATCACAGCCTGGAAGGCAGGAAAAACAATTCTAAAATGTACAGCTCCAGTAGTACGTTTTGGAAAATGGTTGTCGGTAACGTAATGTGTATGCGGGTTGTATTTAATGGGCTCAAACATGCAAAACTTTAAGAAATGAAACAGAATCTGGTCACACACCACTTCTGGGTCTCCGCAGAAGGCAGCCAGGTCCAGCGGCGTTCGGCCGCTCCGGTCTGCGTGAGTTGTGGCGGCTCTTCGCTCCACCAGAGCTCTGACCAATGGCAGCTGGCCTTTAAGACACGCCCAGCTTAGTGCTGTCAAACCTTCTCTGTCTGTCTGATCGAGAGAGGCTCCTGAGAGAGAGAGAGAGAGAGAGAGAGAGAGAGAGAGAGAGAGAGAG